>LOJH01007010.1:0-38799 GCA_001685095.1 Ellobius talpinus | reverse complement strand
GAGCAGGCCCCAATCGTGTTACATTCATCAATTCATCCGACTTGTATGGAGGTCTAGCCATGTCATTAGGAGGCCTTTGGAGCACACTATAGTTATACCTTGCCCTCACAGAGCTTTCAGTTTAGCATGTGTGAGAGATAAAATCATAGCAAACCACAGTGTGGTAGTTAGTTAATAAAGGGAGGTCTCAGAGTAGATACAAAGATGCTTAAGAAGTCCTCAGGATATCAGCGAACACTGCCACATGTTGCCAAGCAACAAATGCCTCATGAAAAGAGGATTCAGACCTAGGGAAAAAAAACTCCCCTTTATGCAAACTGTTCTTTTGCTATCCAAGGGTACAGAAACTCTTTTAGAAGTCTACCATATTTTTCCCTCACTGCCATGACATTCTGATGTGGTTGACTCCAGCGGCCTTGCTGTGACCCTTTGTTTACAGGTCACATTGGGTACATGCTGTCTGACTGCTTCTCTGGGCTTGGTACAAAGGCAGCGCTGGGCACTGGTCCAGTTGAAGAGCTTGGCCTTCATCATTATCTTTTAACCAAAGCACAGTGTCAGCTCTGTCTCTTTCATTATGCCAGTGGTCTCCCCTAATCAAATTTGACATTCTTGTCTTCCCATTCGTTTTCCACAGCTGCCATTCCTCTGCCGCTCTCTTGCCTACTTCTTTGGGGAAAAAATATTTCTGAGGCAGAGCTAGAAGTGAACTGAACTACATAAAACTTACCTCAATAGATATACCATTAAAAAACAGTTAATAACATTGTAACAAAACATTAACAGCTGATTATGTGGTGAAGATAGACAATCATTTGGAATCTTTAATTTGACCTATATGCAAATCAATGAATGGGTAACGGAGAGAAGATCAGATTGGCCGGATATGAAAGAACAAGCAAACAATGTTTACCTATATATGGATAGATACCTCTGCATCTCTGCCCTCTGGAATCTCTCCAAAATGAAAGCAGTTTGTATCCCTTTATGGAATATGTCATAACCCCAGCTGCCAGGTCATCTCAGTCAAGACCCCTGAGTGCTTGGCATACTGATAGGAATAAAACACTCTTCAAAGATTAAACAAACTATCTCTGACCAAGAAAAGAAGGCTGAACATTGCATGTCCAAGAAGGACCAAACCCTGGGTCAGCAAGAACAGCATGGGCATCTAGCCCAACAGGCCTCACCTGCAAACAGCTTGAATGTTTTGCCTATCTTCTTAAATGGCCCTCCCACTACTCAGTGATAAAGTGAAACATCTGGACAGCTGCAAGCATTTCTCTGAGTCCTAGCTTCCTCAGCTCAGAGTGGGGAGCTACCGTGATGCCATGCGAAGTGCTTAGTAAAATGTCTGCCACGTAAGGATGCTAAATTAATGTTAACTAAATAGCAACAATAGTATTGCTACTGCCCATACTCTCCCCAAAGTCTGTGCGAGCCGTGCTGAGGCTGCGCTCATCCTGGGAATGATATTGGCTATTCTAGAAAGTTACATTTCCTGGCCACTCAAGACTCATTGAATTTGAATCTTGAGGTGGCTGGGGACTGAACTTTCAGCCAGATTTCTAGGTGGCCCTGATGATAAGCCCAATGGTAAGAAGCAACCGTTTATATTTGGTGATGTTTAAGCTTTTATTTTCTTGATCTTTGGATGAGAACATGGAATCCTTTCCAAGTGGTTCAGGCCTTCAAGTGTAGGTGTTAGCACAAAAATTTGGGGTGAAGAGACAATTGCTGAAGATACGCTGAGCTCCTAGGGGATTGGAAATGTACATCTGTGTCCAAAAGAAAGGGACTAGGGATTGGCAAAACTGGGCAATGGGGTACTCATCATTGGTAAAGATGATTAATTATGTCTACTTTTGCACATACATTTGCATGCCTCTTAATATAACATATGCAAATCCGTCTTTAATAGCATGACTTGTTTGCCAATGTTGAATACTAACTGTAAATAATTTCTATTTTCTGTAGTGTTTAGGAAACTTCAATATGGCATTTGCTGGCAGGCTGCTTCTATCTTCTGGATTTAGCAACATATGAAGCAATCATCACAACAACGTTTTTCACTTACTACTAACAAAAGAAGTCTAGACAACAATTTGTGGTTGCCTACAAAAACAAAATAGGTAAGATGCGAATAATTTAAATTTGTGAAAAAATTTAACAGATGGTCTAGTTTCCAGTTTTTGTTTTCTCTGTGGAGATTTTTGCTTAGACAGAACAACATAGATCATTAAATGTTTTCCTTTGTATTTGAAGATCCTTTTTACCTTTTCTGATGATGTCATCAACAGCTAAGAAAAGACAGAGTAAAATAAAGACATAATAACCAACAGTCAGTGACTGGAAGTGCTGGTCCCTAAGTACTTACTTGTCACCTTCAGCTGCCAAACCAGTGTTCCAAATCTATAGAGGAGCTCAAGAAACTCTGGCTTGACATGGAGACCATGTGTCCCACCTCCAAATTTCTGGTAGACCAGGAATCCCCCTACTCTCCCAAGGAGCCCAAGGATTTCAATACTGATAGCCCTTAAGAATATATGTAATATAGGGCAGCAACACTGCCCTAGTTATATTAGGACCCTGAAGCTCAGTGCGATTCTAAGGTCAGCATTGCGGCCTGAGAGTTTGTTAGAAATGTAGAATTAAGGTCCCATCCCAGGCCTGTCACTTTGAGTCTGCGCATCCAAGTTTCAAGAGAACTGGGCCAAGCAGAGGTAATATCTTTCTTCTTTGCATCTACTAATCTAACGTACACAGACACACACACATTCAGAGAGAAAGAGAGAGAGAGAGTACTTCCTGCAGCCTCCCCTTTTTAAATACCTGGTATTTTTATGGTGTGTCTCCAGATATATTGAGTTGGAGACTCCGGGGAGGGCTCAGCCCTGTGTGTTTCAGCACATCTCATCCTAGCTGATTCTGATGCATGCATAGAGAACTGCTGGCCTAGTCAATGCTGTGGCTTGCAATTGAACACAAAGATGACTGGACTGCTTCATATATTCTTTTTTTAATTTTTTTATGATTTATTTATCTTTATTTATGTGCATTGGTGTGAAGGTGTCATATCCCCTGGATCTGGATTTTCAGACAGTTGTGAGCTGCCATGTGGGTGCTGGGAATTGAACCCGGGTCCTCTGGAAGAGCAGTCAGTGCTCTTAACCGCTGAGCCATTTCTCCAGCCCTGCTTCATATATTCTAATGGAATACCAAGTCAACGTCATCAGCTGAATGGCCATACAACTGTGTTGCCGTTTCCCCAGGCTCAGTCACCCTTACAACATCTCTACCTCCTCCTGCTGCTTAGGCGGAGAGGATGCCTTGACTAAGGCAAGTGTTGGAAGCAATGATCTCTTGTAGCAACTGAAGAGAGGCCAGGCTCCTAGAGCAGTGTGGGCAGCCGTGTTAAGTAATGGTGTCAACAGATAAGTTTCAAATGAGCAATAGCTTCATGATCTGAATATTTTGGAGATTACAAGTTAGTACACATTACTTTCTGGAGAGGGGCATCACAGGAATGGTGTGAGTGAAAACTCCAAGGTTGGATGTTTCTCAGAAGAGAGCCCCAGAGCAAGAACTCACAGTGCAGTGTGGTTTAAAAAAAATTCCACTACAAAGTAGCTCTGCATTAGAGTGTTTTCCTTCTTTCTCTGCTCCCTCTCCAAGTCATCTATCTGTGTTCTTTGCCCCCTCATTCTCTTCTCACCGTGTTATACTCTGTGTCCTTCAGAGTCTTTATCCTCCCTTCCCATCCAAATCTCTTTAATGAAGAGACCCACCATACCGTCCAGGGCTGCAGATGGGGTGGGTTTCCGTACGAAGCACAGTAAAGGAAAGTTTTTGTTGGCACCGTTGATTTTCCGGTTCTCACCTTTGTGTTATTCCTCTACTTCTCCCTTTTAAAAAATGAGTGTTGGCTGCAGAGTATCCTCATGCTGTTTCTCTATGGACCTGGAGTACCAGTCTGTCAGAATGTCCGTACACAGAACCACTGTCAAGCTGCAATAAGGCAAGGCTGTTAGTTAAGAAATCATCCTGAGTATGAACTACAAGGACAGTGGGAAGCATTTCTGAGTCGTTAATGAATGAGAGCGAGGCTAACACAGTCTTCAGGCACTTTGATCTTGTGCCTTGTTAAATTTCTCAGTTTTAATAATTGGGGCCAATTATTTATCCTAGAATTCCAGGATCTATCTTGGAATACTTACAACATAAAATCAGGTTCAGTTTGCTAATGTCATTTGTTGAAATGCATATCTATCCCCTTTCTTCTTCTAGAATGTTCACGATGATGTACTCTGGACTAATTTTCTTCTTCAACTCTTTATTACAGTTTGGTTGAAAAATGAACCATTTGAATATTGAAAATAATTGGCAAATAAGCCTATCAAATAAATTTCATGAGATTTCTTGTTGAGTTGTCTTGGGCATAATCATAAAGAGACTGAGCACATAAAGAAGACATTTATCTCCTTGGAATTTTTAGTCTTTTTTGAATTATACTAAACAATGGCTCAGAAGACAAAAGTATCACCTCAAATCTAATTATCAAATAACAATTTATCTTCTATGAGCATCTCAATCATCTTATGCCCGAAGCCATTTTCTCACCTCATCCTCCTGTCTGAGATGCGGCCCTTTTGTGTGTGTTAACATTTGCAGAAACCTTTTAGTATATGGTGGGGGTCGGGTGTAGTAGCGCATATTTACCATTTTCCCGTCATTTCTTAACAGCACACTTGCCTGTAGCAGTGTTAGTGGAATGGTAGAAACCTGGTCTGGTGTGTGCGTGTGTGTACACACGTGTCTCTGTGTGTGTGCGTGCGTGTGTGTGTGTGTGTGTGTGTGTGTGTATGTGTGTCCTTCCCTCTGTGCAGTGACTCAATGTCACAGAGCTGTTTATATGACAGAGTGGGGGGTTTCCCTGGCCTCAGCGGCTGCTCTTGCAGAAAGCTTACAAATTGGAGGCACTCAGAATAAGTGGTGTCATTAGCTGCTATAAAATGTCCTAAGGGTATAGGAGTGATTTTGAGCTCCGGTGTCTCAGGAAGAGAGGCTAACATAGGGGCTCAGGTGTCCAAGGGCACTTGGACCTGGCAGTAATGCTGAAAGGTGACCTTGGCTAAATCACTTGACCTTAGCCAGTCACCTTTGCAATAAGGTAAACATATTCATTTCACTGCTAGTGAAATGTTGCCGGTTGCCGGGGCAATATTTGCCAGACACATTGAAATCTTATTGCAGATTTATTTTAGGTAAGGTTTTGCAGAAGAGTATTTTCACATAGGCCTTTCCACATCTAAGAGCCTGTGTCATAGAGGACATCAGCTCCTAAGAAGGTATCATTGGCAGAATAATTATTTTGTTTCTCCTTTTTAAAAGGGGGAAATGATTGGCTCTTCAGAAATTAGATCTTTTGCAACTAAAGTTAAAAATTGCTTTCATAATTTAATTATATAGGCTAGGCTTGTGTTATTTTCTCATCAAATTGTGACTCATCAAAGCTAAACACAGCACTCATCTGAGTTTCTTCTGTGCAGTCACTGTTAGGCACTGTTGGGCTTCCGGAGCCTCCGAGGGTTTGCATATTAGAGAACATTGAAGGTAAAGGGACGCACTCTATATTGGTGCTGTCTAATGCTGAAATATGACTAGTGTAAGTGAAAAACGTAATTTTAAACTTTACCTCATCCTATTCAATTACATTTAAAAATAATCAGATGAGACAGCCAGCATGATGTTACACACCTATATTCTTACCACTTGGGAGGCTGCAGCAGGAGGATTGTCATAAGTTTAAGACCAGTCTGAGCTTTGAACTTAGACTGTGTTTAAAATGTAAATAACCATACATTTTGATTGACGGTAAACTGAATGGTCATAAAATTATTACCGACCATTCAACTGTAAAGGGGCATGTAAAGCGGCGTTGTTTTGGATCCAGCATCTTAGGCTGAGTCCTGTTGGATAGAGAAAGTGAACAAGAAAAGGCAGGATATTCCTGGGTGAGGAGTTAGGAGAGCATTGAAGGAGAAACAAGAGCCTGGTGCTGTTACTGAACAATTAGGCGGTCGGTCCTCTTGATGGGAACTGAAGGTCCCCACGACTGTCAAAGAGGTAGGAGCAGGTTCTGGAAGGTTAAGCAACTTTTCTGAGATCACAGAGCTAATGAGCAGCAAGCCAGTCTTTTAGAATTTAGCCCTTCCTTTAGATGTCATGTTTTCTAATCACCTCATGCCACCAAGATGGTTAAGAATCTGGACTCGGGATTTATCCAACTTTCGTCTCGTTAGTAGATGACCGTGAGCATCTCCAAGTCAAGGGCTGAAAAAAGGCATATCTAGTTACTGGGCTCGGATTGTATGAGAAATTCTACAGCACACCTGGTAGTGTCTGGCTTGTAATAACAGCTCTGTCCGTCTTGGCTCAGGCTTACTTTGTCAGAACTAGACAGGAGAAACGAGAGAGTGGGCATTATTCAACCAACCCAGCTTCTTTAAAATGAGGATTGCCATTCTAGAGCAGTTAGAAAGGACAGAAGGCCCAGGTGGGAAGAGAGAAGCCAGACTGGAATTCTGGAGCCAGGCGGAGGCCTCTGAGAGGCACTGCCGTCTTCACTGGGGCTGGAGGCTCACATGAACAGAGAGAAGCAATGTGATTTTCTTTCCCTCTTAGAAACAAAAGCAATGCCCTGGAACTAGCTCTTGTAGACCAGGATGGTCTCGAACTCACAGAGATCCACCTGCCTCTGCCTCCCAAGTGGGGACAGGCTCCAAAGCCACAGAGAAACCCTGTATCAAAACAACAACAACAACAATGACAAAACAAAACAAAAGAAACCCAAAGTAATGCACATGGATCAGGGATCATCTGAAAATCTCAGAAAGAGACAGGAAGAAAAGGTAACCTTCTGAAATATGCATTAAGGAGAGGATGCTTGTTGGTATGTTGGTGTACAGCCTCCCAGTTTTTCATGTTTTCGTCTGTGTGCATCAACTCACTCTTACATGTACAATGTTGACCTACAGAAAATTCATGCTTTTGGACTGTTATCTTTGACATTCACACCGTTACACTGTTCTCAAAAAATCTCCATTCCTGGACTTTATCTCCAGTTCCTCCTCAAGGTCATATCACAGCCCCCGGTGAACACAAATCTATTTTCTGTTGTATGGGNTCTTTTGAGTCTTTCGCTTAGCAAAAGGCATTCACACTTCATCCCTGACGCTGCATGAATGAATAGTTCGTGTCTTTGTATTGCTAAGTGAGAATCTCATTGCAGAGATGGACCAAAGTTTGCTTCCATGTCAAAGAGCAACATTGAGTTGTCTCCAGTTTAAAAAAAAAAACTGAGAAAAATACCTTAAAATGATAAAATAAGTGTTTTCTACGGAAATGAGTTTTTATTTCTCTTGCATAATATCTAGAAACAGGATTGCAAAATACATGGTTAGCTTTATAAAAATGTAAGCTGTTTTCTAGAGTGGCTCCAGCAATATTTATTTCCACCACCACCAACAGGGTTCTGTTGTTCCACACACTGAAGCACACACAGCGCCACACACCTTATCCATGCTTTAAGCTACTGTAATAAGTGTGTACTTGTATGTCACTGAGATTTTAATTTCTTTAATAACTGATGTTGTTGATACCTTGGATACTTTCACTATCCAAGTAAAATATTCACAGAGAATATTTTACTTGTTTCCTATTTGTCTGCATTTCTGATTTTTACTGTTTTGTGTCTGCTAATGCCTTCAGTCGGATGCTAAGTGGAGTAGAAGAGCAGACACCCTTATCCTATTCTTGCTTATAGGGAGAAAACATTTGTTCTTTCAGCATTTAATATGATGCCTGCTGAAGGTCTAGTGTAGACACACTTTATTGCCTGAAGCCATTTTTATTTATTTTTATTTTTGGCTTACTAAAAGCATCATGTATAGATATTAAGATGATCATGTGTATTATATCGATAGATTTCTCGGTATTGAGCCAGCCTTGCATTTCTAGGCTAAATCTTACTTTGCCATGATATACTATCCTCTTCTATGTGTTGTATTTGATTTGTTGTGTATGTTTATAAATAAATATATTTAAATACATGTAAATGTATATATATGCAAACACTGATGGGTAATCTTTTTTTGAAAATTCTTCATTTTCTTAACTCTAGAAGAAATAGATGCTTATAATAAAAGCTCATAAGGCTGGAAAGATAGCTCAGTGATTAAGAGTACTTGCTGCTCTTCCAAAAGACCTGAATTTACAAACACAAGTGTTGGGCAGCTCCCAACTACCTGCAACTCCAGTTTTAGGATATCTATCAAATTGCTCTGGCCCCCATTGACACCCATATACATGAGGCACACACACACAAACAGACACACACGCACATCAGTAAAAATTAAAGGAAATAAAAGATATTTTGTGTACTTCAGTAGATTTACTTTTCTCCATTTCTTTTGGTGTAGGAACATTCAGGTATTATGTGTATTTTATTTCAAGTTCACTAGGTTCAAAATCTGGGCTGAGAGATGAGAAATTTCCAGCCCCATGCACCAGCTCTTCTAATTAGCGGATAAACCCTGAAAAAAATCAGTTGCAACTTTGACAGAAGATGAAGGGGAAGCTGTTCTGTGTTTAAAGGTCATTATCGATGCCAAGAGTGGAAAGGAAGGAATCCTGAGGGTTTCTAGTGCTCTGCCATGAGAATCTTAAGCCTCCATTAGAGAGCTTAGATATTTGTAAAGCAGGATTTGTGAGGATAGAGATAGAGAGAGCATCAACAATCTTTTGGTATGTTTTATTTTTTTTAAACCATTTTAATTTTGAGATATATCTTCCATAAACAAGTAAGCTTTTTCATTCCTTAAATAACAAAAATGAAAGTGTTTCCTATTCCAGAAACATGAATATTTTCTAGGTATCTGCTTCAGACTTAATTTTAGAATTCTAAAAGTCTCGATTCAACCCCCTACCCCCTGGCCCCAGTTTTGCTTCAGGAGATTCAAGCTGGGTGCTCTTCACATCTTCATGAAGGCATGCTCTGTTTTATATGTGGGACACAGCCCAAGATAATGGCCTATCTTACCAGAGGCCTCATGGCTACTAAACATTTTTTTTTTCCTGGTGACTTTGTTTGCTCATTTGTTAGGGTTTTCAGTGGGCCAGATTCAGGCTGCAGGGGACATCCTCCATGCCCTGCACTGAGTTAATATGATTCTAGGTCTCTCAAACATTTGTATGAGAGGATGAACTTGGATATTTGCATTGTTCCCCCTGTTTTGTACTCTCCTCGCATAGACCACAGTTGAGAGTTTGAGAGAAAAGGCACTCTGGGCAAGTGGAAAGTGGTATTGTCATGTTGCTACTGGAGCTGACTGTGGGAGCCAAGAAAATAGGACAGAGAAAAAAAGGAAGTAAAATGAGTCCTAGGGAAACCTTCTCCCTCAGAGGAAGGAAAGCAAACACTGAAATATTGCTTTTTCCTGGCTGCTTATTAAAGGGGAAATTTGCCTACCGTGCTTCAAGAGTCTTTTCTTTGTCGTTCTGTTGATGTGAAGCGGCCAGCCTGATGCTGGTTTTTGTCTACACAGCCCATTCTGCTGCTTACAGGGAACTTCACCTGCACTGGGTGTAGAACGGTTTCAGCGTGTCTCTGACTAGAAACGATGTTGATTTGCTTTAATCAGCCAATAATTTGAACGAGAGCCAGTTCTCAGAAACAATGCAGAGTCAGCCCTTATTTGTGAAATAGCTGAAGTTGTTGTTTACATGAGGGTCTTGTTTTATTTCGATAATAGACTGACACATTTAAGATAAAGTGCTCCTTGAGCATTTTGTGGAACTTAACATGGTTTTGTTACTTTTAGGGATGTTTAGATTAAGGGATTTAAATCAATCAACTAATACAAAACCTTAAGTTTAACAGTATAGAATTGTAATAATATATTATGCAATGCAGTACCCCAACTTCTATTTTCATAAGTCCAAGGTCGTTGGTCTAAATTACAATTATATAATTTCTGTTATTATTACTAGTGATTGGTATAATTTGACTAATTATCGCCTAAACAATGGAAGTTGGCTCCGACTCAAGCTGCAACAAATGGTTTTCTGTGTGAGACAAACAAGGGAACAGTGCTTTTTTTCTCTCGTCACTCATCGGGACACTGTGATTAATCATAAATAGTGGACTGGGGGCAGCAGGAGTATAGAGAACTTCCTTCATTTTCCAAGATCATCTTTCTTAGTTGGGGTAGAAGGCAACCCTCCAGAGAGAAATAAATGTCTGTGTTTAGGGAAACATCACTTGGACTGACTAATTGGAAGAATGGTGGAAGAAAATCCCACAGGAAATGGTCTGGAGCCTGGGACTCTTGGAGTCAATACTCTTCTTAGGCCTTGCAAACACTCCTTTTAATGGCATAAAAATCCATTTGAATTGAAAGTACCATCTGCCTAACCTTCTAATCTGACCACAGGTTCAAGAATAACCATTGCTCACAGGTTCAAGAATAACCATTGCCCAATAAGAAAATAATAAAATGTTTTGTGAAATATAGGATGGCCTTGTAGTCAATAAGAATGTGATTACTAATGGGGGTGATTTTGAAAAGATACTTGTATTTTTAGGAAATTTAAACATTACATGGTTCATTAAAATCTTTTTAGTCTTTCCAGAGTTTTCCAGCCGCTTCCTTGTCTGTTTTCACCTTAAGCATCAAATAAACTGAAAATCCAAGAACTTAGTCATTGTCACTGTGCAGAGGCATGAGATCTGTGTGAGAGCAAATAATAAACCGTGGTGCTGAGTAGGACCTTAGGAGAATGGTGTGCTCTGGCTGGCTGTATCCTTAAGATACTCGGATTTGTACAGGTTTCTGGGATTCCTAAGCATCTCTACTGGGACTAAAACACTTTGATCCCCAAACATGTAAGATGAACTATTAACTGCTAACGAAGTAATTCTGGGCCAATCTTTCTAGTTAGAGATTGTTGGCATGCAGGCATTACACTGGCCTGCCCTTGGGTCCTCAACTGCAGCCACTAAGAACACTTCCAATGTGCATGTATGTGCTTGTTAGTATCAGGGCACTTACGCTGGCCTGCTCTTGGGGACCTGGCAGGCCAGAGACCGGCCTCACTCCCTTCCCCTACTCCCACCTCCAATACACTTTTCACATGAGTTCTCTTGTATGCTGTAACTTTCCTTCCCTCTGTGACGCAAAGCAGTAACAGAGAGGACAGCATGTTTCACGCAGGTACGTCGAGGCAGTGGTGCAAGCATAAATCTGTTTTATGGTCACTTGTAAATTCTAAGCAGAGCTTCCCCATTTTCCTCAACTCCTGACATGAAGCCTTGGAATCTGGTCATGAAACCATTAATTCAAGTCAGGGGAGATGTTGGTTCTGTGGATGAAGTGTTTGTCCTGCAAGCGTGAGGACCAGAGTTCAGATCCCCAGAACCCACATAAAGTGGGATGTATTATATCTGTAATCCTAGCATGCCTGTGGGGAAGCAGAGGCTGGAGAATCCCTGTAAGATGCAGTCCCGCTATCTTAGCATGTATAGTGACGAACAACAGGAAGCCCTGTCCCAGACAAAGGGGGCCTAAAACCTGTCAGAAATTAGATTATATAAATTAGATAATTCCAAATGCCAGGCCAAGTTGCACTGCAGTGATTTCTGAAAGTCGTTATCATAGAAATGTGAAGTCTATTCGTCTTCTCTGTGTCTTGGTGGAGAAGCTGTGCCATTTCACAGTTCCTTTCAGGCTCCCAGAACTGTTTTATCCACTTCAAAGGAAGAGGGAAAAGATGAAGGCACAAGATGCCTTAGCCAGTATCCATCTACCCTGCTCCCCATCGGTGGCTCAGCTTCAGATCCGAATTCATGTTCTGAATTGTGTGTGGACTACAAGTTACGAGCTGGAATTCTTTTTTTTCTTCTTTATAAGCCAGAAAATAAAGTCCAGTTCTTGGCTTTTTGGTCATAGAATTCTCGGATGCTATTAAAGATTAGTAGGGAGTATTTTAAAGATTGTACTCTTGACCTAAAAACTAACCTTTTCATTTTAATTTTTGAGCTTCTCTTCTAAGTACATAGTCTGTAGTGGTACTCTGTTGTTTCGGGGAAAATATCTTATACCTCTTGGATGCTATGAAATCAAACTAAAGAAGGCAAAGTCAATTTATGAACTCTCCAAATTTTGCGAAGGAAATCTCTAGCAAAGGCTTAGAAAAAGTGCTTATCTGTATGAAATATGAAAAATAATCTGTGTACTTTCCTAAGTGACTCTGCTTTGCTATATAAGCTGTGGAAGCATATGACTGCATCGAGTTTACATTGGATGATGCTTTGGGGAATGTGGGATAATTGAAAGATTTGAAGATGAAGCTAGCACCAATTGAGTTGAAGAGTCCCGTTTTAAATAAGATCTGTTAAATTATACTACAAAGTACTGAAGAAAATATTGCATGCTATCTAGATGTGAAATCAGTGTCTCCCTGAACATTACTGTAAGCAGTGCATCTCAACTTAGTTCATAGCTAAGTGAATCGGTTCCTTCATTTCTGATGATTCAGATTTTTTGAAGAAGCATAGTCATGCCTCCTAAGGAGGTGTTACCAAGCCATGGACAGAGGAATTGCTCGAGGGAAGTAAATGTGAGCATGATTCTCTGAAAGTGCAGGGATGCACTTCATGACTTTTCTCATTGTGGTAGCCGTGTAGTTCTTCTTCCAGGGGTCTTCATCCTCTTCTATAACTGTCATTTCATTTGAGGGACTCATTTCACTTGTTAAGTTTGTCGCCGTGGATACCAGCCATTCAGTATGCCACACTATGGCCATTTATCCAAGCCATAAATCAGCAACTCTTAACCAATGATTTTAATATCTGGAGGCATGTTAATATAAACCAAGAGCTATCTTTAGTTCTTTAAAAGCTAACTCAAAATAGCTTTCGATTTCAAGATGCCATTGAAAATAGAATGGATGATTGGACAATAACTTGATTTGTAAGATTTAATATACTGTACTCAAAGTATTCCAGGGCACAGATGCAATTACCTGATTGAAGGAACTGGTTGCTAAGCAAACAACTGAATTGCCTTAAAGATATAACTAAAGTTATAGCTGCTTTCATCTTCGGGTGCCCATTTTCTTCTTCCAGGCCCATGATATTTTGCTGTTATCAATTAATAAAGAAGCTAAATTCTGCTCCTTACATCTCACCACCAAAATGTTTCAGCTCTGTGGATTCCTGTTTTAACAATCAGCCTTCTCCTGCCAAATACAATCCCAGGCCTAGGATTTTAGGAACTCTCCATTTTATATTAAGCATAAAGTAACAAAGATCCACAGACTTCTGAGCGATTCTGTGTGTTTCCGAAATTGTTGGCCGCAGAGCCTGACCTAGGATGGGGCTCGATCCACCAGTGTTGTGCTTGATTCCGTCTACACCAGAGCATCCCCAAGGCCTTAGTCACAGATCTCTGAATGACATGCACAAGAATGTAAAGAATGCTGCTTTGAGAGCTGGTGGTGGAGGTAAGGTCGTGGCACTATTGCTCAGCCACGACCACATTCTCAGCTGAGAATGGCTTATGTCACTGAGGTGACACTGAGGTGTGGGTTCATGTCATATCTAGTGTGACGCATCTAATCCCAACACTAGGTAGGTGGAGGCAGGAATATTGTGAATTGTAGCTAGCCTAGGCTACATCGTGATGTCTTAAAAAAAAAAGTAGATGTTTTTAGATCCTTTCCCAGACTTAATAAATCTAGATCTTTAAGGATGGACACAGAAACATGTACTATAAACCAGCTCTCAGGGGTGATTTTTTATACAGATTAAAGTTTGTATCTATAGGCCAATGATGTGTTTTTCTAGAATGTTATTTAATGTTTTAATTCGACATAAATGTAGTCTAGTCCCATTTGAGGAAGGTGTATCGCTTTGCGGTAGGTTCTAAGGTGTGTACAGAGGAGGTAGGTGGCCCAAGGGAAGAATGTTGAGTCTGATTCCCATCTAGGCTCGACCACCTTTCTGTGTAGACTTGAGCAAGCTACAGAATACCCTGGGGTTCCAAATTTTCTTTGAATAATAAAATAAAATAAAAGTAGCATTAATGATAATGCTACTTTTGCAGGACTGCTGAGAAATAATAGCTCTAAACTACCTGGCAAGCGTTGGGCTCGGCGTGTTAAAGTACACGCAGCTATTAATTACTGTCATTACCTGGAACCGCATCACTGTTATTTTCCTATCGCTCCTTTCACCTTGGCAAGTGGGAATATGCCGAATTCTAGATTGTTTCCGATCTAACTACCAATTGTGGCTTATTTCCGTCCTTTGCTCTTCCTACCTTCTGCCCTGGCATCCTGCCTGCTTACCTCTTGGCCATTTCACTGTTCATCAGTCTCCTTAAGTGGGGGGGAATNGGGAATATGAAATATTTTCCTCGCATTATTACTTCTGGCCAAAGGTTGGTTAAAAGGAAAGGCTGAGTCAGTGTCCAAAATATTTATTGTGTTTTCTGGGAGTTCAATCTACCTTTTAAAAGACAGGTTGTGTCCCAGCTCCTGTATAATGAAGGCATGGTGGTGGTTCCCTTGAAATATTCTCACTTTAAAACAGAGCTTTTATAAAATTGCCTATGATGAAGAGATATTTTTAATCTTGTTTTTTTCCTGACATTTTAGGGAGACCAAAAAGATCCAGTTTAAGGGAACTCATTAAGATCCAAGGGAGAAAGAACTGCATTTGAAGTAGATCAGATTCAGCCTTCCTGGACCTGCCGGTCAACAAGCTGACGTAGGGTTCCGGGACAGCAGGCATGGACTGTGTGTGGACAGGATCCTAGGGAGCAGGGCTCCTGGGTTTGGTCTCTACCCTAAAGAGACAGCATGCAGAGCTTGCACACCCACCCCAATCTTGATTGTCATGCAAATGCCTCCAGATTGGGTTTTTCCTTTATTTAATGCTTTGCATCCGGGAGCTTGATCCTGGGGATTTGATGAATGGAATGAGAGAGGCCCCAACTGCACTTACAAGAAAAGAAGTCTCAGGGGGTAGCAAAACCACATTACCACACAATGATGGGTGTGGCGAGAGGGCAATGTGTCTTAACCACTGGGGGGGAGTAATGCACTCCGGCAGGGGGTTCAGGTTGGGAGCTGGGTAGCTTTCTGCACGGTTCATCTCTTTCCCCCACTGTTCTCTTGCCAGAACTGGGTTCTGTCAGCATGCCAGACCTTGTCCCTCAAGTGGACGAGAGAGCTGGCTGAGATGCCTGGGGAGATCAATGGAATGGAATGGAGCATTTAATAACCATTTGTTGAGTAAATGTATGAATTAGAGATCAGGATTAAATGGTGTTTGTTGAAAGGAAGAAGAAACGCAGGGTAAGATGAAGAGAAATCATGAGATAGTAGTTAGCTTGTTTGGACAAATCTGATTATTTGAAGGATGCGCGCTTTAAAACAAAGAAGTCTTGTTTTGTCTTTAACTGGGGACTGAACCCAGAGCTTCACATATTCTAGGCCAGTGCTCCACCACTGAATTGTATCCCTGTCCCCTTTCAGTTTTGAAATCATGTGCACTTAGATTTTTTTTAAAAATTAAAAGCATATAGGATCCCTGGTACTGGATCATCCTAACCAGGCTTTGGGGTCTATACTTGGTAATAACAATGCTGATGACTGATTGGCTTGGGGAAACAATTATAACAATAATAATTACAAATAAGAAAACAAAAACGACAACACCTACTGTTTGTATAGTACTTGTACCATGTGGGTTATTGTTTCCAATTTGTAAACATTAGTGGGTGGTAAGAATTAGCATAGTGACACTTTGTCACAGCATTGTGAGGCTTGGTAGAACACAATAGAACATATTGAGGGCATTCAATTATGGGAGTGCGATCTTGTGAGTAGGTCCTATAGGCACCAAAGTCACCTGGTTTCTCTAAATAAACATTGGCCATGCTCCTGCACATACATACTCGTGTGTATGTGTGCACATATACGTACGTAAGCCATGTGCAATGAGTCAAAATCATTTGTGATGACCTTGTTCTTGGAGTTGGGTTACCAGTTGTAATTTTTTAACTTTAATATCCCATATAGACCGTAGTTTCCTGAGAAGTTGCCAAAACCACAGAAGCAAATGACATGCATCTCTATAAATCCCCCTTTGAGTAGAGAGAACGGCAGCATGCCAGCAAAGGTGAATCAGAAGACACGTTTTTCCAGGAAGCCCTGACTAGTCCAACATTTAATGCTTCTGCTTCCTGTATTAATGCTTCTGCTTCCTATATGACCCCCACTGTATCATGTCACTTATTGCTTAAACACTTTAGCTCTAGCTCTTGAATTACTTTATTTAAGTTCAGTAAAGGCAAACAAGATGAGCGAGACTGTAAGTTGTAGTTTCCTTGTGTGTAGCCTCCTTGGAAAGGTGTGGACTGTATGGGCAGGCAGACGTGGATGCTTTGGACTCCAGCTCTGCTGGCAACCTCCTGTGTGACCTTGGGTAACTTTCTTAACAATGAGAATGCTTCTCGGAGATGTACTGGGTGTCACATAAGCTACTACATGGAAAAACGTTTGGAGGAATAACATGGCTTATGAAAGACGTGCACCTGTGCTATTTTCCCCATTGTCTCATTTGTTTCACTCTCTCAGCATCCTGAATAATAGGCAGCCTAAACTCCTGACCATCTCCAGGATAGAGTCTCACGGCAGCTCCATGGATCCCCACTAGACTGTGACAGCTACATAGGTCAGCATGCTCTTTACATTGCAGTAAACACACACACACACGCATACATGCACACACTTTTTATTCTGCTCACTTCTTAGCTTTCTGCAGCCTATGGAATTAACTCTGGTTGAAGCATTCAAACCCTGCTCATTCAGCTTTAGATTATTGACTTATTTTTCTTTAACCTTGCCATGACCTTTCATAACTCTGTGGCTATATAAAATGTGTGTGTGTGTGTGTTTGTCAGCCTAAAATACCCTTCACCTCTTCACCAAGTGAATATTCCCTGAATATTCCCTATTTCTTCTTTCATGCTAAATCCCAAACGTTATCTCCTTTATAGACATCTCTGGATAAAGCATCCCTGGGCTGCCTGGAGCTAAGCGGGTCATCCATTTTTGCATCTTCCCAGCTTCCACAGCTCTCTATAATCCTATCACAGCAGCAATGTGTGCCCAGTGAACTACAAACACGCCCAGTGGTGCAGCTTTCCAAATTGTGAGACTGAGTGAGTACTTAACATCTGTTAATCTTGTGGTTTGTTCAGAGGATGAAGACAATAGTCATACTTACCTGACGCAGGAGTTCTGAGTATTAACTGAGACAGTCTTTGTATAGCACATAAGACAATGCTATAGCATGGTAACTGTGGTCCCAGGTCAGCAGGACCTCTATTGTCATTGAGTGATTTCTTTGCAGTCTGTCATTGTTGGACTGTGTCTGGAGCGTCAATCCCCAAGCCCAGAGCATAATAGATATTTAATTTACATTTGTTGGAATTCATCTATATTAACAAAGAAAAATGTTAAACTAAGCAATATTTTTGGATGTTTCATTAGTTGTCCTTTTAGTTAATACTTGGATGTTCTATTTTATGACCACAGAAGGCCAGTGTTGCCCAGCTCCGTCCTGCTCACAGGACCCTGAGTCAACCGGTAAGCAAATGATAGCGATGTCTGTTTCTGCTTGAAGTTCAGTACTCAGTTTTTTCAGTTTTTTCAAGCAAGCATTGTGTTCATTGTGATGACCTTCACCAGCCCCTTTCCTTCTTTCTATAAGTGGGCTTTGACAGTGGGTGCCAGGATGGGGGATTCAGTTCTCGAGCAGGTGATGGGGAGCCAGTTAATCTGGCTGAGTTTATAATGCGACATCCTAATCACGTGTGTGTTAGGTGCTCCAGAATTGTTCTAGCACTTTCTTTGTCTTTCTAGCTTAGAATAGGTTAAAGGGGCGGCAGGGAGAAGGCTAAACGGGGGCCGTATGTACAACACGCCTGAATTGTCTCAGGCAGTGTCTGGCATGTGGGAGACGCCCAGCAAATGCTGCTTCATGTCTCATCCACGTTTATTTACGACACTGTTTTATTCAGATTCGCTTGTTTACAAATGTGTCTATCCTTCTACAGTGTGCGCTCATACAAAGCAGGGATTTGGTTCTAGCATCCGGTACACTGCGTGACACCTCCTGCATAATGTATGTTTATGAAAAGTAGTCGGGAAGGAAAGACAGGAGAGAAAAAGGAAAGAGACTGGAAGGGAAGGAAGGAACTGAGAACTAGGCAAACCTGGGTACGTAGGACAGAAAGTCTCACACTCTGCAAGTTATTATGTTTTACTTACCTTTGATATTAACTCCAATAATTCTGAGAAGTTATAGAATTACACAGATATATGTAATCCTAACAGGGCTGAGTGAAGAAAACTTAAATCTCCTTTTTGTTTTATGCCAATGAACAAGCATTACTGAATAAAAATTGACTGCCAAGCATTTAAGAAAAGCGCAATAGGGCCACGAGTCAGATGGTGTGCGTCATCTGTGGCCACACAGCACGTGAGGTGCGTCGTCACACAGGTCAGCACCCTTAGGTATTTAGAAAACTTTGCAGTCTGCCGTCGGGCCGTTCTGCACCCTCACTGGTGATGTGGCATGCACTTCACGCTTCTTAACTGACGTGCTTGTCACACGGAACAAGACGATCCTATCGGTGTAGGGTAAAGTTGCAATGCAGTGCACAGCAGTCAGAGAGGCTGCATAATTTGGAGTTTGGAAATATTGCATTTGCTACCAAGGAAAGAGCAAGGAAGCTGGAGCCGTGGCAGTCTCAGCCTTCCAAGGAGACCTCTCCTCCCCTGTCTCTAACATGCGCTGCACACCTTTGGCTCTTTGTCTACCTGCTTGAAGCTACCGTTCTTTGCTCTAACTCTTGATAGATACCTATTATATGTATTAGTTATTTTTATTGCAACATTAAAAGTTTTAAATAATATAAAAACAAAAGAAGCAACAAGTTATTCTTTACTAGCTCCTCACCCTTCCCTCCAACTCAATCCCCCTCCTCTCTAGTTGGCATCTTCCAAGCCTTTGTCCGCACATTACATGCACAGGTGTGTGCAAGAATGAGGGCAGATGCCTGCCTGTAAGGGTGGTTCCATCTGTGCCTATTAGTAAGCAGCAAGCTTTTTTTGCACTCGCTCTTTATCTTAGACGTCTTTCCAGGTCAGCATACAGGCATGAAACCTGTTCTTTTTATTAGTTGTGTAGTATTCCAATGCTTTTCTATGGCTAAATGCTTCCTCTTCCGGTAAGAGTAAGTTTATTTTGCCCTTTTAACCAACGCAAGCAGTGAAGCGTGGGGCTCAAGCTTGTGTTTCTGCCTCTCCACAAGGCGATGCCCTTGTGGGACTGCCAAACAAAAGGGCAGGGCCATTCCGAGCGCCACCTGGAAGAGTCTATCTCAACACTCAAGACAGTCCTTTGTCATTCTTCCCTCTGTTATATAAGGATTGTTCTGCCTGAACTGATCTTTGAAGCACAGTAAGATGCCATTGTAAAGAAACCTGAGTATCTTAAATGGAAGGAGAACAAAGGAAAAATTGTGCCACTTCTGATAATCTGATCAAGAAGTTGAAATAAATCCTCATTGGGGGTTTTCCTCTCAAAGGGGTCTGCTTTAAAGTCCCGTTCAGCTGAGATTTTAGGTGCATTGGTCTCGTATCACATTCAAGGAGAGCTTAACCAGCTAAATGAGTTCAACCAGTCAAATTCACTTCAAAAATTATTCCATAGCATAGACATAGGGCCAAGTCAAAATAAGGTGACGTGGATGAGACAGCAGCCGTCCCTTCATGGTGAAGCCCCACAAAGTGACCAGGGTTAAATCTAATGTGCACTTTTGAATTGTTTCCTCTTCTGAGGGAGGGTCAGAGAACAAACATCATTTCCTTTGTATTTGAGAAGGGGAGAGATCCAAAAGTTCTACATTTTTAAGTGTTGAGAATGAAAATTTTAGTACACAACTCTACAGGTCATGTTCTGAATTTGAAAGGTCGAGGCAGATTTGGAGAAAGAGAAAACATCCCAACTTCTCGAGGAGGAATATTCAGCGAGGTTGTGGAACCAAGGCAATGGTGTAGTTTCCAGGGGAAATCGTTGGATGATGAGCCTCCCTTCCACCCTCTCTCTCTCTCTCTCCCTTCCTGTGCCTACTCCTGTACTGCGATCACATACAGGGGTTGACCTTTCTAGCATCTATTGTTAAGCCTGTGCTGCATCTTCAAAACTCAAGAGAGGTCCAAAGTAGGGAAGGGTCCTCAGAGATCACTGACTCCTCTGGTCTGGAGTGACAAAACCGAGTTGCTGTGGCCTGTAGTCATAGGTCGTCTCTTTCCAAGTGATTCCCAGTGGGGTTTGTTTATTGAGGACTATAGAGATGGCTCAGCAGTGAAGAACATTTAGTGCTTTTCTGGAGAACCTGAGCGTGGTTCCTAGCACTCAAACGGGGAGGCTCACAACTGCCTGCAATTCTAGCTTCCAGGTAAGCCGATGCTTCTGATCTCTGTGGGAACGTGCATCCACACTCAAGTTCCCACACACAGACACCTCACCCACATAATAAAAGGGAAGTATACAAAACTTTTGAAGAAAATTATGGATAATGAAAATGGAATGAAATTTAATCAAAGCGAAACAAACAAAAACTCCCCTCTGTGCACACCCTCTGCCGCATATCTGTTCCTCAGTCCTAGGCCTCTTCACGCCAGATTGCCTCCCTCCACAGAGCCTCTCTCAGTGGACAGCGGTCTGCTATGCTGTGACGTGCAGTGTTTGTTGCTCACATTCAACAATGGCCGGCTGGCTGTGTTTTGATCTTCGCATCTCAAAGTCAGCTTAATGAATTGGCCATCTTTAGTAAATACTAAGTATTTTTTAATTATACTTGAAAACACATATAAAGTATTAAGTATATATTTATCTAAAGAAGGAAACATCTTAGCAGTCCCTACCTACTTTAAGTCTACATTAAAGCTCTGGTCATTTCTTTGCACATACCGAGGTGACTGCTTACATGTCTCATGCTGGCCCATGGTGAAGGCTTGGCTGCCAGCCTGCAGCCCTCCAGAGAGGTGGACAGTTCTCCTCTGCCATGTGCTCTGCCATGATGACTCTTGTGCTGCCACAGGCCCTGAACGACCATGGAACCTCTGAAAACCCATCCAAAATAAAACTCACCTCCTTGTAACTTCAGTATCTCAGGTATTTTGTTATAGCCACCGAAAGCTGCCTTACAAGGGGAAACTAGTCTTTTAAAAAATGACTGCTACTTGATTATGTGGCTATTGGTCGCGTCATGGAATCATGACGGCAGCTGTCACCTCTCACTTAATAACTTGCTGGATTCTCACTTAGGTCATAGGAGAAGTACCAGAGGTTTGTCTCAGAGTTCTCTGATCAATTGGTCTTGGACAAACCGCATACCATTTTCGTTTGTCTAGGACATGCACTGGCTTCCCGAAGTCTGCATGTGTATATGCGTGTGTGTGTGTGTGTGTGTGTGTGTGTGNGAGAGAGAGAGAGAGAGAGAGAGAGACAGTTTAGGTTTGAGTGCCCGTATATTTGTTAAGATGAGCATAAGAATAACAGTACCTGTATCAAGATTAAATATGCTATGAAAAGTATAAAACAGTGGCATTTAGAAAACAAAGTTAAGTGTGTGCAGTGATTAAACTCAGGCAGGATTAGCAACTATTTAGGGTTCAAGATTAGCATAGAAATTAATTTCCGAGCAAGCAGGTCATCTTGTTTCATGTAATTGTTTCCTATGCGATTATGTAAAATTGAAATTAATTGCTGAACTTTTTCCTTTTAGCTTTAAAACCTCGTTGTTCTCAGCGCCTGGTTCGCGTCTGTGTCTAGAGTCCAATTTGGCGTCTTCTTCATCACGCACTTCTAATCAAGGGCCTATTTATACCCTGTCGAGTTCCTGACTAGTTCCTTCTGACCCTAATTATCTCACACAGCACTTTGCAGTTTATATCGCAGCCATTTCCTACTCAGTATATTTTAGGAAGATCCTCCTCTGCTGACTCTGCCAAGCGGTCCCGGGAAAGCAACTTGAGGAGGCCGCTCACCAGCTTTGACTCTGCAAGGCTTGATCAGGACAGGGAGTCGATGGGCTGCTCTGCAGAGTCACCTTCTGCACATGCATCAATCTCCGCCTGGCAGATGGGCTGTGAGGGGCCGACCCCGCACAGGGGCCTACAATATGGTTCAGGCCTCATCCTTCATTCAGGGATGGCACGGATGAAAGGAAGAAAAGGCGGGGTGACAGACGTCTCAGTACCACACTGTCGGCGTGGAAGCTTTCTAGGTTTAGGGCCCTCTTTCCCACTGCCTGTTAACCCCTGGACTTCCTCCTGCTTATCTCTAATGACTTCTTACCTCCTTGTTCTAGGTGACACTTATGTACATGTGATAACATCTCATAGATAACCAAGGCCAGCTTCATATCTGATCCTGCTGTCTTGGTCTGCCTAGTACCAGCCTTGCTTCAGTGTGAATTTTGTTTTTAAATCTGGGTGAAAACAAAGCACATGATCTCATTTTAAACCCGAGAAAATGATGTATCCTGAACCATTCTCTGGCTCAAAATTGAAAGCGACTTTCCCTGGCACATTTGATGCTCATTTGCTCCCAAAGCATTGGCTCTCTGACTCCTTAGAGAAAAAAAATCTTTACTTTTCTAAATTCCTGTTTTAAAACAAAGTGTCTTCCTACAATTAAGATTTGCAATGATGATATAGTGAGGAATAAAAATTATTCCTATGGCCACCTAAAATAGCCACCGAGCATTCAAAATGATCAAGAAGAGAGAGACGTATGTATGTCACTTCAATATGTATTGTGCATAGAGTCATCGCAGTATGGTACTTTATAGCTATAACATGGCCAGAAAGGTAAAATAAATGCTATCAATAATTCTAGGATTATATTCCTGAAGAAAACAAACATATCAAGTAGGTCTATAGACACTGACTAAAATGTAATTGTATACTTTAATTGAGAATTAATCAATATTTGAAAACTTGCTAAAAACACTGATTAGAATTTTACTAGCTCATTTTAATCTCAAAAGTTTCCTGCCTGCAAATTCTCCTTACATAAGCAGTATTAATATAAATATTTTGAGGTAACATTTTAAAACATGGACAAACCTGATACTAAAGCATTTTTGTCTTAACCATTTATAATCAAGTAACAAAATCTGAGTGTCAATCAATAGTCATCAGACATTAAAGAAGTGATTGAGGGGGGAGAAAATCACCTGTAATTGTTATTTCAATAGCTTACTCATTGTTACTAGGGGAGTGTAAGCAGGTTCTCTTCGCATGGTCTTTTTTAAATTTGTTTATTTTATATCTCAACTGCAGGTTCTCCTCCCTTCTCTCCTCCAAGTCCTGTCCCCCATCCCTTCTCTGTTCCCACGTCCCTCCATTTCTGTTCAGGAAAGGGCAGGTCTCCCATGAGATCAACAAAACATGACACATCGAGTTGCTGTAAGACTAAACACCTCTACCTGTATTAAGGCTGGGCAAGGTGACCCAGTATGAGGAGTAGGGTCCCAAAGCCATTCAAAGAGTCAGGACAGCCTCTGTTCTTGCTGTTAGGAGTCCACAAGAGAACCAAGCTACACAACTGTAACATATATGCAGGGCCTAGGTCAGTCACATGCAGGCTCCCTGGCTGTCGGTTCAGTCTCTGTGAGCCCCTACGAGCCCAGGTTAGTTGATTCTGTGGGTTTTTGTGTATCCTTGACCCCTCTGGCTTCTACAATCCTTTCTCCCTTCTACAGGATCCCCCCAGCTCCGGCTAAGGCTTGATTCTGCATCTGTTTTCATCAGTTGATGGAGGAAGCTTCTCTGATGACACTTGGGCTAGACACCAATCTGTGAGTAGAGCAGAACATCATTAGGCATCATTATATTGACATCTTTCTCCAGTCATGTTTGGTTCTGTCCTAGGTCTCTGGGTCATCTACCCTGTGTTCCTAGGAAGCATTTCTAATGACAGCATGGTTCTGAACTCCATTTCTAACTTAATATGTGAACTTTTCAACAGACCCCAATGTTTATAAAGCATTTCAGTTGTGAGTATTTGTTATTTCAGCCCAAAGACACACAGACACTGATTGACTAAGTTCAATATGAAACATTAAAGATAGACAGGCTGGGGCTGGAGAGGATCTCAGTTGATAGAATGTTGATCATGAGAGCACGGGGAGACCCAGAGTTGATCTCCAGCACTCATTGTTTTCAAATGGTAAGAAATCCATGCTTTTTCATTGTTTTGTTTCTATTTGTCAACATTTTTTAAAAAAATATTATATGGAAACCATTGTGTTTCTGAAGTGAATATGAAAATGTCAGCAACTATGGCACTGATTATTAAAACGTTGGATAACTCAGTATATTACAAGTATTGGAAAGGCATAATGATTTCAGCTCATGAATTCACATTAAGGTTATAATTAATTATGGGACCAGAGACTGGCCGTGTGGATGCAGACATTACAAGCCATCCTGGAACAGAGGACATCACTCTGTTGCATTGTTCACAAGAGCACTGGCTACCATGCGGGTTTTCTAAGCAGCAGACAACCTCAGCTTTTAAAGGCACATGCAGAAGACACGTTGATTTTAGTGGAGATTTTTCCCTTGACAGAAGTGTCATAGGAACATACACTTAGGCTTTCATCTTGATTCAGTCAGCAGCACTCGACATTTTAATTTTAGTTAACATATAAAAAGATGATGGATGGTCACACAAGGTTTTATTCATAGGCAATCTTCTAATCAAGGTAATTTATCTCCTAAAATGTTTATCATTCCTCTGTGATAAAAAGAATGGCCAAATCCATTCTTTTAAATTTTCAGATACATCTAGTACCTTATCAAACCTACAGCCACTATGCAGTAGAATGCCAGATTCCTTATCTCCCATATGTCTATAACAACATTTCTTGACCAGTGTCTCCCTGTCATTCTCTCCGCTCTGTTCTCCCTAGCCTCTGGTAACCACTGTTCTGTCACCTTCTCTGTGATCCACTCTTTCAGATCCTAGGAGTGACCGAGTTCACACAGTATTTGCCTTTCTGTGTCTAATTTCTCTTCACACGACAATCTCCAGTTCTATTCATGTTATTAAAATGAAATGGATTTCATCCTTTCAATGGCTGAATAGTATTCAACATCTCATTTGCTTCATAGTCCTTCCTTCAGTTGGTGGTCAGGTAGTTTCTGTTTCTTGGCTCTTGTGAATGATGCTGCAATAAACATAAATATAAGGCTGTCTTCTCAACAGCTCTATTTCATTTCCTTTGGATTTATAACTAGTAGAGGTGTTGTGTATTATATAATAGCTGTATTTTTAATTTTTGGAAGAAACTTCATACTGTTTTCCATATAGGTGTGCCAATTGCTTTCCACCAAGAGTGGTAAGGGCTCCCTCCCCTTCTCTATGTCCTTGCCAACACTTGTGACTTTTGTCTTTTGGAAGACAGTCTTTTTAACAGGCATAAGGTGGGGTCTCATTGATGCACATATTCTAAAATTCTTTTGTAACAACAATGACGAATCCCAAGTAACAAAAGTCATTTTGAGTAATGGAGCCAAGCAGAAGGCATGATACTACCTAACCTCAAACATATTAAAAGCTGTAGTGATCAAAGTAGCATGGCATTTGCATAAAAACAGATACTCATAGATCGAAGGAAGAATATAGAGTGCGTAGAAGGAAACCTACAAATCTGTAACAAGCTGGCCTAGAATAAAGTGGCTACAACCATGCATTGAGGAAAGGGATAGTCTCCTACATAAATAGTGCTGTCAAAACCAGGTGTCTGTGAGCAGAAGAATAAAGCTAGACATATCTCTTACCATATTTCAAAACAAGCCAAAACAAAAAACAACTCAAAATAGATTAGAAACTTAGCTGTAGGATATGAAACTCATCTGAATTACATCAGACTAAAAATATTTTGCATAGCAAAGAAAACAGCAGAGCGAAGGATGGGAGAAACATTGGCCAACTGCAGAATAAATAAGAAACTCATACAATGCAATTGCAAATAATCTATTTGACAAGTGGGCATGTGACCTAACATTGTTCAAAAGATGTACACCTTATCAACAAGTATGAAGCAGCTCAATGTCACTAGCACCCTGGTTTTTAAACACCCCAACCAAAGCCCGCAAACCCCAGCAGAATCTCAAGATTCAGCACTGTCAGGATACTCCTCATTCCTTACAGCAGCGCAAGCTCGTCTTCCTATGCTCATTCCTCACTGTGTCCTTTGTGGGCTTAAAAAAACACTTTCCTTTTCGGGCAAAAGCATCCATTTTACTTAAGCCCTATGGGGCTTATTCCCCCAGATTAGTGTGCTCACACAGTCCCACTAAATTACACTCAGTGAGGGGACCACAGCACAAAGTGTCCTGCCACCAGTCACATAAAGTAAGGGCATGACAGAGAATAGAATACAACCTCATTGCTCTTCAGCAAACCAATTAGACAGCAGAAGGGCTTGAGTTTCCTCTGTGGGGTCGATGTTCGCCTAGGAGGATGTCCCCTATCTCCATTCAAAAGAGACTGGCCCTGGGCCAGGAGTGGTGGCACAAGCTTTTAATCCCAGCACATAGGGGTGGGGGGAAACTGAAGCAGGTAAAACTATAAAATTCTGTGAGTTTGAGCCAATCACCAGATCATAGAGCAGAGGTTCTCAACCCCTTCCTAATGCTGTGAACCTTCATGTTGTGGTGAGCCCCCAACCATAAAATTATTTTCATTGCTACCATGTAACTGTAATTTTGCTACTGCTATGAATCATGAATTGTAATGTAAATATCTGTGTATTCCGACAGTCCTAGGCAACCCCTGTGAAAGGGTTGTTTAAACCCCAAAGAGGTCGAGACACACATGTTGAGAACCCCTGACATAGAGAGTTCTAGAAAAGCAAGGACTATGTAGAAAGACATCATCTTAGCCCAGAGAGAGAGAGAGAGAGAGAGAGAGAGAGAGTACTTGAGCATGAGAGAGTGCCAATATGTGGAAAACGTATCCCTCTATTTCTCTTTGCTGGTGTTTCTGTTCCATTTGGCCTGGTGGCACAAGCCTGTTAATCCCAGCATTCACAAGATGCAGG
Source organism: Ellobius talpinus (assembly GCA_001685095.1). Classification (NCBI taxonomy): domain Eukaryota; kingdom Metazoa; phylum Chordata; class Mammalia; order Rodentia; family Cricetidae; genus Ellobius; species Ellobius talpinus. The sequence continues at coordinate 11,539 of LOJH01007010.1, read as the reverse complement.
CAGAGGATCAGTGCTCAGAGTAGTCCTAAATTACTAGCAAGTTGGAGCACAGCCTGGACTACATAAGACCGTTTCAAGAAATTAAAGCTGCAACAACAACAGCATTTGGGTTCCAAATAATTTTTTTCTTTAAAGGAAAAAAAATCAACATTTTTAGGCTAAAAAATTTGACCACGCACAAAACCTGGTTTTTATTTAAACAATGTGAGACAGCATATGTCACTGAAGAAGTGTGAATGTTATTTGTATTAGATCATCTAGTACATGTATAAATGTCCTTTTTCAATTCTGGGCATTTATACATGTGAGTTCCTTTAATAGACCTGACATTTTAGCTGTTTAAATAGACTATGATTTCTATTCTCCTTACCGCTGTAACTCTGTGGCTGATATTGCTCACACACCCAGGAGGACTGGCTGGGTGAGAGTTCTGTGTCCTGCTTATCTTGAGGCCCCTCCCTTGGTCACTTTCCCTGGCCCATCTGCTAGAAGCTGCCTTCCACTGAAGGGAACTGAAAGTCTATGAAAGAGGGATGGCTGTCAGGAGACGGAATCTGTGGAATGCCCTTATTTTGGATGAGTTGCAGGCTTCCAAATTCCATAAAAACCCAAATAAAAACAGTCATACGCCAGTTAAAACAAGACCAGTTAGTCTCAGAGTGGCCTCCATGCCTCTTGGTGGCATGGCCCTAGCTTGAACATTGCCAAAAATCAAACCACGAGACTACAAATCTGACAATAGAAGAGGAAACAACAGGGTTCCTTCAGAGGGCCTTGGCATTCGAGCCATGAGCTCTGAAAGCACCCTCAGCGTGGAGTTATGTGAGTGCATCAGTGGTCAGTTTGACGGAGGAGAAATTACCAACCCTCACATTTTTTATTCTCCAAGAGATCTTGCTGTGCTTGTTGAGTTTAAAAAGAGATATCATAAATGATGAAACCATTATAGTGTGACAGAAATTGAAAGGTCTATTTGTTCCTCACCAAAAGCCATAATCTATAGCTCTCCATCTTACTAGTCCTAAAACAAGAGAAGGAACGTGCAGGCAGGAATCGCACCTCTCCTTTTCCCTATTGGCCGAATCACAGACTGGCAGGCGGTGGGTATGGATGGATAGTTCTTCAAGGAGAAGATGACTCAGAATAGTGCTTCAAAGAAAAAGTTTACTCAAGACTCAAAACTTGTGATGATATGATATCTCAATAAATACAATAAAGGATGTTGAAAAAAGGCAGATGTGATTAGCATGTGCCATGTTACAAAATATCTCCTGTTTTCTCAAGTCTAAGAAGTTTAAAGATATGTGATATGTATATGTAAGATACAAAAGATGAGTACATCATTTTAGAGCCAGACATCGCCACTGTTAATGTTTTCATTTATTTCCTTTCAGGTTATTTACTTATTCGTATTTTTATTTTTAATGTAAATTTTATACAAATTCAAAGTCATAATTGAATTTTCGGAATATACAAAACCCTAAGTAGTCCATTATTTCAGTAATTAAAGATAAACTAGAAATTATTAACCTAGAGAAGTAATACATTTCACTTTTCAGTAGTCAGAGCTCCCAACCTGCTGGGCATTGATGCAGCCTGCAGTTCCAACACTCCAGCAGTCCAAGCAGGAAGAACTTGTGTTTCAGGTTACCCTCAGCTACGGAACGGTGGCCTGCCTGTCTCAAGGCAAACAGGATGGTAGGTAACCTGTCTCATGGCAAACAAACAAACAACAAAAATAAAAATGTGAGAACCCAGAGTTCTCAACCAAAGTAAACAAAAACAGTAAACCACAGGGATGGAGAGATGGCTCAGAGGTTAAAGCAGCTGTTGCTCTTGCAGAGGACCTGTGTTCAATTCCCAGCACTCACATGATGGCCCACAACCATCTTTAACTCTAGTTCCAGGGTCTCTGATACCCTCTTCTGACCTCCGTGGGCACCAGGCACACACATGGTGCACAGCCATGCAGGCAAAACACTCCCATACACATAAAATAAACATCTCCAGCAAAACAAAACAAAAACTCCAGAACAGTGGAACTTAAATAAGAGTTGAGTCAATTTGGTAGAAGTAACATAGAGTTGAGGAGGTGTTCTGAATCTCTAGATTGTCACTATTCATGAAGTGTTTGCGCGTTTTGTATTCTTTACATTTTCAAATGAGGACACTTCCTTTTCATAAGTTACAGTGTATTCCCTGTGGCAGTACACTATTCAGAGCTGAGACTTCATGACCTGCTTTGATTTACAACCCACTTTGCCAGGGAAAATTTTGCACAGCTGGAGTATATACAGGTTTATAAAATAGTATGTGAGTCAAACATTTATTTATAAATCATAAAGAAATTTATTTTATAGTTCCTTGAGATACATATAATTTTATCATTTATTAAGGGTAAACAAATGTGTATGCTAATGAGCTGGGCTGCCAGCTTAATTAAGTCTTGACTGAATATTCAATACTTCAGGATATAGACCATCTTCAATGCTTTTTAAAGTTGATCGATATTTTGATTTTATAGTAATCAATGCCAAGAATACTGCATCACATAATTACACAGTGTAAAATGTTTAGGGTCACTTCAGGAATGGTTGGAAATTCTGTCCCTACTCGCAAGCCAAAGATTAATTTAATGATCTTTTCTTGGAATGCCAACAGCAATTTTAAATTAAGCATAACACAAGATAATCCAAAGATAAACTGATTTGATACTCACCTGCCAAAGAATGAGGGTTGGAAAACATTATAAGTCATTTCCTGTAATGAAGTTATTATATTTCTATAGAAGCAAAAAACTTTGTTGCATGCAGTGAAAACATGGCCATTCATGTCATGCTGTGGTCTGGAGGTTGAGTGGAGGCATTGTTTGGCATGAGAACATGTGCCTTATGAGGTGACAAGTTGTGTTAGGACCTAGACTGCAATGAAGTCATGTGATTCTGCATGGGGGAGCACTGCCACAAACAGCTTCAGTGGATGTTTGAATTAATTTTTTGGTCATTGTATATTCAGACACCTTCGTATGGCTGCTACAGTTTCATGACCCTGATATGAAGTTTCATGACTTCATTTGGGGTTGGACCCTCCCTATAGTTTAAGAAGTTGGGTTCTGCTGGGTGGTGGTGGTGCATGCCTTTAATCCCAGCACTTGGGAGGCAGAGGCANCTTCAAAGCTACAGAGAAACCCTGTCTCGAAAAACAAAACAAAACAAAGCAAAAACAAAACAAAACAAAAAAAAAGAGGCTGGGTTCTGTGCTGAAACAACTGGTGAGAATACTTTTTCAAATATCTATTATGGGGATGATTTTGCTTAAAATGTCTACCTGAAGGGCAGGCTGTAGCAGCATCCAGAGTTGCATCATGAGTTGACTGATGAGATGATTGGGAGAGTTAAGAGTTTTACCCTTATGTAAGTTACAAGAATTGTCAGCAGCCCATCCCATTGCAAGGCAGACCCACAGAACACTGTCAAAACCAGAACTCACTCCTTTATCAGAATTGGTATGACACTTGGGATGTGTACCAAAATAACACGAACCCGCAGGCCATACTGAAGATGCACACGCAGGAAATCAGAAGTGAATAGCCAAACTGCAGTAACCTATTTTCTTTCTCATCTCTAAACCACGGTGGCATGTGATTTCTTTGGAGCTGAGATGTTGCCTTGTCCTGTAAAATATTTAAAGGTATGGCTGTAGCAACTAAAAAGATCACACTGACCCACTCGAAAAGTGTGCTTGGCTTGCAAGAGCTCAGCACCTTTCAAAGGCACTGGCTGCAAATTGGGTACCAACGAGATCGGCTGCAGTCCACCTGCTTCTGACCCCATGCCTCAGAAGCCCTGCTCACAGCTAGGATATTGTGATGAGGCCTCCAAGAGTAAGTGGACCCAGATGCATGTTCACATGTTAGCCCTTCCCCGAGACTTTCTGATAGAATGATTATACTATTCCTACAAACAGATAAAGAGCCAAACAGAATGAGTAACACGCAGCTATACTATTCGAGCAAGGAAGAGTAACAGAAGAAAGTTTGGATAACCAAGCCCTGTTGAGGAAGACTAACTCTAAGCATGCCCTAGAGACAGAGGCGTCACTCAGTGATGTTCCGTCTTTCACAAGTTTAGAATGTTGCTTAGAAGAAAAGCACTGGAAGCTTATACATGGGAGTGAACTGTAGGAAGCATTACCAGGAAAATGGAAACCTAACTTTATCACTGCATTAAACAAACTTTTAAGGCTTTGCTTGGAAAAGTCAGCATGACAGACAGTGTAAGGTCTAAAGAGGTTCCACCTCAATGATAAAACAACAGGCCGGTTTAAAATGGGCAAAATACGGAAGAAATACTTTAAAGAGATACCAGTGACTAATAAATACATTAAAAGATACTCTGCATCATTTATTTATCAAATAGACATTCAGGTTCAAACAATAATGAAATACAACTTTGTACCTATTACAAAGTCTTTAATAAAAGCCTATAGGTGTATAATCACAAATGTTGACCAGGGTGTGAAACAGCTATAACATTCATACATTGTTGGTAGAAGTATAAAATAATACTTTAGAAAATGTTTGAGATTTTCTTGTAAGGTTAAACATAAAGGCTTACCATAAAAACCTATCAACTCTGCCCATTTAAGAGAAATTAAAATGTATATCCATACAGATATTTGTATGCTATCATTCATAGTGCTATTGCCCACAGAGGGCAAATGATGGAAACTATCTAAATATTAGTTCACTGGCTAGTGAACAGAGAGCCTGGAGTTTGGTCACACAATGGAATGCTATGGGAAGGAACTAGTGAAGCATGCTAAAAACATGCATGAATCTCAAAAGTATCAAGCTAAGTAGGAGACAAGTCCTTACGATCACATATGGTATTATGCCACTTCCATGACACGTCCAGAATAAGGAAATATCTGGGGGAAAGCACATTAGTGGTTGATGTGGGATTCCCCTTTGTATGCTGTGATATGGTTTTTGTGATTATTTTGGGGATGAGCAGATGGAAACAAACAAGTGGCCCTCCTTACAACATGTGGTTATCTAGATGTAAGGATGGAAATAAAACTTATCATAAATTGGCAAAATGGAAACCATGTAGCTTGAATAGATTACTAAACATGGTTATTGGGACCCAGAATGGGCTACTCAGTTATACTGCTTGGAGGCAGCGTAATGAATGAATTTGGGAAGTTTGAAGACCTGTGATCTTAGAAAATAAAAGGTAATTGGGGGGGGGAAGAAGGTACAAATCAGTAGATCTTACAACATGAATAGGCAAAGTTTGTTCAGAAAGGTCTAGAAATCCAAACTTAAAGACATGGAGTTTAGGAACAGGGGTTGGTTATGATTTGTGTGTGTGTGTGTCCCAAGAGAGGGTTTCTCTGTAGCTTTGGGACCTGTCCTGGAACTAGCTCTTGTGGACCAGGTTAACCTCGAACTCATAGAGCCTGCCTCTGCCTCCCGAGTGCTGGGATTAAAGGCCTGTGCCACCACCGCCCAGCTGCTAGGGTTGTGTTTTGAGATAGGGGTCCACCCTGGAGTTCACGGTGGCCTGGCACTCACTCTGTGGCCTAGACTGACTTTGAATGTGTAACACTCACTCCTTACCCTCCCGAGTACTGTGATTCCAGAAGCCTCCACGTGTGTCTTTTAGAATTGAGGTTGACTGAGCATCCATTTACCTGGAGTGAAGGGGAGGAAGTGGAAGGTCGGGTGTGTCGCTGCTGTTATAATTTGTTTCTTTTGGTTAGTTCTTCATCTTTGTGGAGAGGGAATGTACTAAGAACAAAACTGAAAGGGAAGCCAAAGCCAGGAACCACAGGTTTGTCCCGGGTGTGGCAGGGTGTGGCTGAGAGTCACATTCACAGTAAACCAGGAAGAATTGAAGCCTGGTCTGTGGGTTCACTGCACAAGACAACTTCACCAAATAACACCAGAGTGGAGAAAGGACTGCTTCCAAAGACTTCTGAAGATCCTAACAGCAAACATAGCTTGAGATAAAATTCAACTTTTTATCTGAGGTCTTCTGCTTTCCCAGTTCAGTAGTCTTTCATGACAGATTTGTATAATTCCTTTGCACTGTATAGTAAGATCATCTTTCCTTTCTTCCTTCCTTCCTTCCTTCCTTCCTTCCTTCCTTCTTCTCTCTCTCTTTCTTTCTTTCTTCTCCTTCCTTCCTCCCTCCCTCCCTTCCTTTCTTTTTTTTGTTTGTTTTGCTTTTCGAGACAGGGTTTCTGTAGCCTTGGAGCCTGTCCTGGAACTAGTTCTTATACCAGGCTGGCCTCGAACTCACAGAGATCCGCCTGCCTTAGGCTCCCGAGTGCTGGGATTAAAGGCGTGCGCCACCACTGGCCGGCTCTGCTTTCCTTTTCTTAAACTGGTGCTGTGTTCAGGAGCATGCAGAGGTAGAGAAGAGCTGCAGAACAATAGCCTCAACTTAGAAAAGCAGCCCTCATTGACCTGGGATGGTGGCATGCAAAAGTAAGTCATGTGTGACAAGCCTACATGGAGGCCATCTAAATGAAATATATTCTATAGTGAATCTTTCATTCCAAAAGAGAGAGATGGGAATTCCTGGAAGGATCTGCTTGCTTTGTCAGCATTTGTGAAAATGCTACTTTTACAAATATCTATTAGGTGTTTGATGAGACCATCTCCATTATGGGTAATGCTATGTTTGAAACAGGGTCTCATGTAGCCCAGACTGGCCCTAAACTCACTGTGTACCTGAGGATAATGTTGAACTCCCGATCCTCTTGTCTGTGCCTCCCAGGTACTGGGATCACAGACACAGATTGCCACACTTGGCTTATGTGGGGTTAGGGATTGACAAGCGCTCGACCAACTGAACCACATCTTCTGCGTTGGCTGATATTACTGACTGGTAGACTTCAGAATTTAAAAGTTGAGTCCTCAAATACAAGTATGTTCTTCAGTCATAGTTCATTCCACAGTTAAAAAGTCATCAAAGCAATGTTACCTAGAATCACCATGTGGCAATAATGTACTTATCACCGTTGTTTCCTTTTGTCAGAAGTTACCATAAACAGAACCAGACAATGCCCAAAGTGGCCAGCCTGTAAGAGACAAAGAGAGAGATGGGAAAGCGAAAAGCTAGAAGACAGAAAGTGGAAAGAATACCTAGCAGGTAACTAAAAGCATAGAAAGACAAAACAAGTGAAAGAAAGAAGGAAACTACCATTCCACAGTGCAGATTAAATAGTAACATATTGGGCAATAATGTTGCCATCTTGTTTGTGAACATTTTCTTTCTCCACAAACTATTATGGTGTTATTGCTTTTTAGTGTTTAGCATAAAACACTGGTTGTTTTTCTCAGTGAATATATAGTTCTAAAATATAACTTTAAATATTTGCTTACAGGGCTAGGTGTATGGATAAATGATAGTGCACTTGCCTAGTGTTGTGAGTCTTTGGATTCCATCCATCAGCAGAATATAATAATTGAGCTAGAAGAATATAATATTTTTGGTTTTCTTTTTTCCTTAAGAAAATGCATAGGTATGGACAGGCAAAGCAAATATTTACCATCTACTGTGGTTTAAAATAAGGAAAACTGACAGAGCCTTAATTGCAGAGTGATTAGCTACCTTATTGTTGATTACAGGAAGCTCTGATGCTGCACCAATTCTTCAGGATGTTCCCTGATGTTTCAGATCCATAGTTATTTGTTGCCGGTGTCTCATCTCTCATATACCAGAGAGATGTTATATGGAGAAGCATGGGCTGTACATTGGAAAGGACAACTAAGTCAACGTTTATGCTTTTTTTCCCTTTAAAGTGATTATCTCAGCTGGTATTTCAAAACATAATCTAAATCCTTATGTTAGTAATAAATCCCAGGAATCCATAAAACCTTATTATGTTTTTCATATTAGCAAATATTTACTAAGCTTTGAACCAATAATCACATATTTCATCATTGTATGGAGCCAAATATGCATTCATAATTCCCACCCAGAAGAGCTCACAATCTACATTTAGTCTACACTAAGGATGAGAGAATTCTCAGAAATTATAATAATGTACAGTGACCCGACAGTCACAATACAGCTTTCTGCTTCTCGCTTACAGGATTTGGGAATGACAGAAGAGACAGTCTAAGAGAGAGCATCTGAATCTGTCACTTAGTCACCTTTTCAATTATTTTCAGCTTTATAGGGTTAACCTTATTGGGGTTGATTAAATTCAAGCTGCGATCTTTTATAAAAACGCAATGGAGGGTCCAGATGGCCTAACAATACTCCCTTTGTGAGAGGAAATAGCTTGAAGACCTTTTTATTTTGTCTAATTAAAGTATTTGTGCTGGTGGGACCTGAGCAAATTATTATTACTTTAAGAGAAGTATACATTACAAATACTCGTTATAAAATTGTGATTGTTGTATAGCGGAGTGCTACTTTGACAATTTCAGTTATGTCCTAGGACTAGAGTGTCAGGAACAAGACATTTTGAAGCTAGATTCTGTTACCATCTTTGGGATTTCAGTCTGAAAATATGGTTCTGGAGAGTCAACAGAACAAGGTTCGGTGGAACAAAAAGCCAGGAAGGTCAATGCGGTAGTTTCCCTCTGTCCCATCCCCATACTCGTGATTACCTTAACTCTTGTCAAAATATTTCCTATGTTAACAGCCAAGACATAATTAACACTCTTTCTTCATGTTGAAACTATCCTTGGTAGCAGTAAAACAAATACAAGGGAAGCCCCGTGCCTCTTAACTCAGCAGATGGCTGCAGGGGCTGTTTCTTAGCCATCGGTTGCCCACCTGCAGAAGGAAAGCCCTGTCTCGCCATGCCGTCCCATGTCACTACTCTTAACTGTCTGACACAGAGGATGCTAGGCAGGAGAGTTGGGCACAAGCTGAGAAATGCAGTAGGAAATTAGACAATAGGCTTGTATGTGCTTTTGCTATCCTTATTCTCCATCTCTGTGTATTTTGTCTGTAATCAAGACAACATTCCGAGATAGCCTCTTCTCTGGAAACTCTTGTGTCAAAAGTACTGGTTAGTGTGTCACCAGCGGCAAAGTCCTACCTTTTACTTTTGTGTGTTCTTGGTTGAGGCTACCAAAGACAATGATGTTATGACCAAAGACTTCCAGCAGGGGGTGTAACTGCTCCTATAGGGTACTTCCTGTGAGGACATCATAGTTCATGCTTTTCCAACAGAGGTGGAATTATGGTAATGTTTTTATGACTGCCTTACCTTTTGGTTCAAAAATGACAATGTATATTAATATTCTGTTAGGATATGTTGAAGAGCTAGAAATTTGTACAGGTGAATATTTAAATTAAAACTCTAAAATGACCGACTGGGATGTTTTTCTGCCTTTTTCTTTGTCCCAAAGTAAAAGAAGAACAAAGCTCTGTGTGATTTTAATTATCCAGTCCACCAAAAGAAGTGCTTACATTTAATTCCAGATAAGGAGTAAAGAGGCAAGAAAGTTGGGTGCTATTTGTTCTGGCTCCCCCATAGCACCCCGAATGAGTTTAAAGAACCATTTCCTCATTATTCTGAACATAGTCTCTTTTGGGTGGGGAGGGTGAGTGTTTCAAAGCTCAGGAGTATACACACACCCTTTCATGCCCCTTACCTAATATAGACATTATCAATCACAGAACTTTGGCCTCTAATCCCCGTTTTCAGATTTCTAAAGCAACAGAAGACCATGCTCCATTTCTTAGAAATAAGTGACATAGGGACAACAGCAGTGGTAACTTATGTAATGAGTAAGTAGTTTACTAATAGTGATGAGTCAAGTCTTAAATGTCTAGACCTTCTAAGTCCAGATGGATGGTGCAGGACTAAAAATGCCAGCTAGGAAAATTATTGCTTGAAAACCAAACCGGGGGGGGGTTTCTTTACTAAGAGAAATGAGATTTTAAGTCCTTTTTGCCCCTAGTCTCATGTCCTACAGCTGAAAATTACACCTTCTTATGCTAGTGTTTCCTTTATGAGCCCTGATTTATTTGACTGCAGATATGTTGATAAATGCCCATGGTTAGAGATTTTTTTTGGATTGTTTAGAAAGTAATTCCAAAATTGTCTTATTATGGGTACCCTATAGTACTAATATCTTATTCGGGTTATGTTTTTTAGTTGGCTCCAAGCACTGTTTATGGGCTTTTCATATAAAGATAAAAAATAAACAAAACACATTAAGTTCAAGCCTATATGAGGGATTAGGGCCTCGTCTTCCAAGTGTCCTCCCCCCTTCCTCCTCCTAACTTCTCTGTTACTTCCATTGCTGTCGGGGTCCGTGGCAGCAGATGCTCTTCAGCGGTCCTCCCCTTAGTTTGTAAGCATCCACACACAGACAGTGGAGGGACACGGAGGAAGGATCAGACAGCTCTTCCGTCGGAATATTGTGACAGATACAGGGACAAATATCTTCTAAACCAATTTGCACTAACAGGGAGTTTTTGTTTTCTTTCCCGACAGTGTGTAACTATACTTCTGGATAGTAGCAGTGATGCCATTTTAACAGTAAAAAAGCAACATTGGCTAGCTTCAGACCCTACGGAGTCTGAGAGTAACTCGGATTTTAGATCTTCAGACGGTTACTGATGATAAACTGTTTCCAGTGCAGCAAACAAATCTTCCCCCAAAGAGAAATTCTCCCTCAAATTCCTTTACAAGAACCAATGAATTGGAGCAGATTTGTGTTTTTCCCTCATTCTTTTATCTCCTGGCAGCTCTTGTAACATTTCCGGATAAAATTGGGGTGACCTTGGGAAAGCCACAGAGTTTCTTCAGAACTTAAGGGCCATGATTTCTATCGCTCATTCTCTCTGCTTTCTACGCACAGAAGAAAAATACACGGAAAGCTGAACGTACTCCCAAACTTGTGATATTTCTAGAAGTCTCGAAAACGGCTGAATACATTTTAAAAAACTATCATGAAAGCCAGGAGGCAGATAGTTTCTGAAGTTGAGCTGATTGTGAGCTAGGGCCCTTGGGACCATCCTAAACCACCAAAATCTTGGCGTCTCGCTCAACTTCCCTAAGAACGGCCAGGATCAAGGGCCTGTGTCTCTGTGCCGTGCCCAAGGAGAAAGGACTCCTCTCGCCTCCGTCTAGCTCTGGCTTCTGGCTGAGAGTGGGACACACACACACGGAGGCAAGTCCCTGCCACGGAGCTCGGAGCCCCCGGTACATTCTTTCCCCTTTGCATTCCTCAGTGCTAAGAGACCTTGGACCCTACGGCTCGGAGGGATTTTAATCGAGGAGCGTTGGGCGCCCGTGCCGTGCCTCGCAACGGCTCACACAACACTCAAGTTCCTTTGCAGGACTTCGAGTTACCGCCAAACACCGGAACGGAGGCCGATGAGAGGGCAGGGAGGCTCGGCCACCATGCAAGGCGTGCGGCGGCGCCTAAAGCGTGGAGGATGGGACGGAGGAGGAGCACAACGCGGAGAAAGGGGAGAGCGGAGGAGAGCCGCTCATGCCAATGGGTAGCAGGGAAAAGGTGAGAAGGAAGGGAGTAGGAGCGGGAACCAATGGA
>LOJH01007008.1:7701-27164 GCA_001685095.1 Ellobius talpinus | reverse complement strand
GTGTGTGTGTGTGTGTGTGTGTGTGTGTGTGTGTGTGTGTGTGTGTGATTCCACCCCTTCCCCGTCCCGGCCTGGTCAGCCTAACGTGAGTTTCATCAATTGTATCAGTCTTTTCAAAGAACAAAGTTTCCTTTCTATTAGGTTTTTGTTTCTCTATCTTGCAGGTCTCCATTTTCATTCTGATCAGTACTTTTTATGCCATTTATTTTGGATTTAGTTTGCTCTGTGCTATTTTTAAAGATGGAAGCTAGCTATCGATTAGAAGTGGCAATGTACATTTTCATTTCTGATTTCTATAGTAATAAAGCCTTTCTTTTTAACTCTGTCTCATAAATGGTAAAAATTAGAGTTTAGAGAACTTAATTTAACTAAATTATAGAATTGTAGCCTAGACTCGTCCGATTTTGAAGTATTCTTTACCTTTCCTGTCAATCAATAAGCAGACTAATATCTGGAATATTTCCTAACTATATATAATAAAAGAGTTTACCCTATTTTCCAATAAGAAAACATGCTTTTACCCCAAGAGGATATAAGTTCAATATTCATCTCACTGAAAGAAGATGTAACCTAGTGCATATTTAAACTTTGCCTTATTCAGATTTTGTTGCTGTAATGAAGTATCAAAGCTTGTTACTGTGTTAAGAAAAGAGGAATATTTAGCTCATGGTTGTGGAGGCCAAAAGCTTGTCATTGGCCTCAGCTCAGATCTAATGATGGCCTGAGGTTTCACGACAGTGTGGCGTTGGCATCATGGTGCATATACAAGAGGGGGAGGGGCAACACAGTGAGATTAGAAGCAGTAGGGACTCATGGACTGGAGGTGACTATTTCTATAATGATTAGGATTCACAGGAAGGGAATCAGAGTCTTTAAGAACCACACTAACCTCCTCTGAGGATGCTGCTCCCAGCGACTCTATTACCTTCCACTCTTCCGCAATCTCTGACCATCTGTATTGAGGGTCAAAGTCTTCAGGAGGAGAAGGGTGCCACATCTTCAAACCATGGCACAGTTTTTGTTAGACTCCTTCTGTATTACAGAAAGACAGTAAGACATTTGGAATTATGTATCTCATTGAAGATATCTTTCTTCCACCCTGTCTCCTTGCACATGCGCATGCAGACTCACTTCTCCAGCAGCCTGACTAAGCTCCATAATCTTTAGTTGGAGCAAGACACCAGCCTTATTTTAAGGCAAAATGGTGTATTGATTGAGCTCTCTTTCCTAAACTCTTCCAACCTTGCTTCCTCCATCAATGTTGCTAACACACAAATATGTTGTCAGGAAAGTACTCATTAAGGAAGCTGTTTCACCAGCTGCATTTCCTTACTTGAGGCAGAATGATGCCTGATATAGAGGATTACAATAAGCTGTGCCCCTGTAGTAAAGAATTTGACTGTCATCCAAAGTTGAGCAAATTTCCTAAGCTATCCTCGATGCATTGTGAAGTTATAGGATTGAAGCTCACACTAACCATATGTTTCTTTCTTTGGGAACTTCTGTCCCACACCACAACGACGAATCTAGAGGCTATGCACTCTGCTGCCGAGTGACAGCTAATTGAGCTGGGGTGGGTCACTTGGTTTTAAACGGTGCAGTGATATTAAATGGATTTACGAAACTGGAAATTGGCTTTAGAGAACGTGATTTATTTTCTGCTGATTATTTTAAAATAAGAGTGTGCAAATTCAGAGTTACTGGGCAGCCGCATTTGGCCACCTTTGACTTTGGCTCTTTAAGTCAGCAAGAGCTGGTCTGAGAGTAGAATGAAGTAGGCATGTGGAAACAGAGATGAAAGGCCATCTGGCATCAGGAAAGCAGCGCCGAACAGGAAGAGTGGGAGGTAGGGAGAGGGAGAAAGAGAAGCAGGAGGGTTGGGGGAGAGAAGATGCTGGATGTGGTGAGAAGGGGACACCCACCAGTGTTTCTTACTGCTCTCCAACTTCTGGTTCCAAATCCTTGTTGGGAAGCTTGGCTGTACTATGTAACCTTGAGATTCAAGCCATGCCCCTATATCACTTTCCCTTTGGTTTAAGCCAACAAAAGAACCTTGATTAAGACAAGTTTGTGTTTGATCACCTCTCCAATTGTGGAATAGCAAATACCCAGAAACAGTGAGTCTGCTGGACAAGTCTGTGTAAGGACTAGGCTACACACAGGCGCTTCCTCTCACCCATCCGGAACTACTGAATCTTTTCTTAATTTTCACATGCAGATCACATTTTCTGGGGTGTGTTAGAAATTTTTCTGGTCCTGGGCAGAAATACATGGCCTGTATGGACCCATCCACAAAACAGATGGCTCACTCAGTGGAGGGAAAAGCTGGATATAGCATCAGACACCACCTCCACCCTTGTGTGTGTGTCCAGAACAGCCAATAGGAAGAACATGAGCTTGGAGTGGTCCTGTGATCTTATATCAGTGTCCTTGTGAGTTGTGGATGCCTTGCTCGGAGCTAAGGAACAAGAAGTTTCACTAGGCAGAGCTGTGGTGATGCTTCAAACCCCACACATTAGGAAGCAGCAGTCACTAATAATGGTGTCTACAGGGAAGCCTTAGGGTAATATGCAAGAAATATCTTGTGTTGCCCCAAAGGCAGATCAGATTTTCAGTGTAGACCTTCAAACCATAAATCATGTCTTCCTCCAAAATATGTTTGAAATGGCCCCTCTCTCTAGCAGTGTTTCTGAACACTGTTTATGAGAGAAAGAAATCTTGTATCAAAGCGACGAAGTTCAAAGTGTTTTGTAATAAGCAAGTAAAAACACCCAGTAGCGCAAACTACCCATAAACTAACTATAAACACATCTCTCCTCACTCCCATGCCCCTGATGCTTCTTCCTCTTCCTCTTTATTCTGTTCTCTTTCTCTTCTTCTTCAGGAGCTACTGCCAATACTTTCGCTACTGCATAGAGTATAGGGTCAGACCCTTTACACCTATGGCTTCCCTTAAAGAATAAAAAGGAAACTCCTGACATGTTTCTCATCTCCCTAATCATGCCCTTCAGAATTGACCCCCACAGATATGCTGTCCTTTGTTTCTTGACCCTCTGTGGTTTTTCCTGTTTGTAATCCTCTTGTGGTATGCATCCATGAGATCACTGTCACAGAACCAGAATATTTAGATTGGAATAGGCTTTGGGGTATGATCCCATCACTGGAACTAGTATCTCATTAAAGCTCTTGGACAGACCTCTGTCTTTGGACAGCCAAGTCCTCTCAGGCCTGGAGCTTCCTCCCCGTGCTGACCACCCACTGCTATATAAACTTTCGATTTGCTCCCCCGGCTTAAATACTGCTTTGCTGGAGATTGGAGTCTTGGCCCCTGGAAGCACATGGTGTAATTCAGCTCTCTGGCTGATCGCAGCTCGGGTATGTTCTACATTTCATGTGGTCTTTGGCCTCTAGTACCTGCTCATTCTTCCCCTAGCGTATTCCACTGTACTCATGTTCCCTTTATAAGACATGCTATTTAAAATTGGACACCGGCTTCCTGGGTTGCTCAGAGAGCAAGACAAGTGTGACTGCAACATCCATTAATCGGAACATGATACTATTTCTATTAATGCGATCTAAGCTTGAATTAACTTCTTTGTCCCTTTGAAGTAATGCAACCTGCTGGCTCAATGGAAACCCTGCAAATCATTTCACACATTTTATCTTATTCCTATGAAGTGGATATTTTAAACTCTTGTTCATTAATCTATTTATTTCTATTACAGATTATTTCCTTTGTGTGTCCTCAAAGTGTTTAAAGAAAGCCCTGAAGCTCCGGGCTTCTTGCAGGGTAACACGGTACTGTAAGGCCTTTGAAAGCCATAGAAATTCTCTCATGGCTTGAATTTGCATCATAACATTAAGCTCTCTCTCATGCCAGCCATTCTAAACTCCAAGCAGATCACCAAACACAGACTTCATCATGTCTTTGCCTCATAGAACATGCCCATGTTTTCTGTGTGCCTTAGTGTTCTATCGCTATGAAGAGACACCATGACCATGGCGATTCTTTATAAAGAAAAGCATTTAATTAGGTATTACTTGCAATGTCAAAGGTTTACTCCATTATCAGCATCATGGAATGCATGGCAGCACACAGGTAAACACGGTGCTGGAAGAGCTGAGAGTTCTACATCTGGATTCACAGGAGGCAGAAGAGAGTGAGTGTGTGTGTACCACGGGGCCTAACTTGGGCTTCTGAAACCCAAACCCCACCCTTAGTGACACACTTCTTCCAATAAGAACACACCTACTCTAACAAGTTCGTGATTTCTAATCCCTCTAAGTAGTACCACTCTCTGGTGATTAAGCATTTAAGTATATGAGCCTATATATATATATATATATATATTTGGGGTCATTCTTTTTGTTTGTTTACTCTTTTATTATTTTTCAAATTTATTTTTCATACCAACTACAGTTTCCCCTCCCTCCTCTCCTCCCACCCTCCAACTCTCCCTCCCCTGCCCCCATCCACTCCTCCTCCATCTCCATTCAGAAAGGCTAAGACCTCCAACAAAGCAGGGCATATCAAGTTGGGGCAGGACCAAGCTTCTCCTCTCTGCATCAAGGCTGAGCAAGGCATCCCATCAAAGGTAATAAATTCCAAAAAGCCTGCTCATGATCCAGGAACATGCTAGGGACCCACTGCTATGGGCCCCACAAACAGACCAAGATACACAACTGTCACCACATGCAGAGAGTTCGTCCAGTGCAGGCTCCCTAGCTGTTAGTCTAGAGTCCCTGAGCTCTCACAAGCTTGGGTCACTTGTCTCTGTGGGTTTCTCTGTCATGATCTTGACCACCCCCTTGCTCATATAATCCCTCCTCCCTCTTTTCAGCTGGACTCCTGGAACTCAGCCTGGTGCTTGGCTGTGGATCTCTGCATCTGCTTCCATCAGCTATTGGATGAAGGTTCAATGATGACAATTAGGGTAGTCACAAATCTGATTACAGGAGAAGGCCATTTCAGGCACCCTCTCCACTATTGCTAGGAGTCATAGCTGGGGTCATCCTTGTGGATTCCTGGGAATTTTCCTGGCACCAGGTTTTACCTTAACCCCACAAGAGCCATTTGGGGCCATTCTTATTCAAACCACCACATCCTGTATGCTGGTGAACACACACTCATCCTTAGAAACCCAGCTCAAGTGTCGGGTCTCCTCTAAGAGACCTTGCATGTCTCCACTCCACTCCCTCTAGGACAGCTTACAGCACAGCCTTTTGCTTTCATGTAAAGTTGGGATCACAGTTGGATTCATGTGTAAGAATAGCCATTTTCCTGGATTTGCCTATTTCTCATGATGATAATGGTATCTGGTATTAAGAACGGCATGCTTTCCTCTGTGTTGGGCAGCACCAAGGACATCATTCTCACTGTGAAGCTATGCCCTGTGGTGTGTGCTGTCAGTGTGCCACCTGTATCCATCTGTCCCTTTCTGCCCGAGGCTTTTCTCAGGCCTCAAAAGAAGGCTCAGCCTGTATTGTTCAGGACAGGCTTAAAAAACCAATACCTCCACACAGCTCTCAGCTGGTATTAGACAGCAGTTGGTGGATGGCAGAGGCATGCTCAAGCTCATGGCTTCTTGGGTAGGACAACTCCGTGACCCTTCCCCTTGTTTTCAGAGGTCCCTGGAGGATGGAGCCCAGTTGGTCACTTTGGTCACCTGCTCACTGCTAGGCTTCTTCCTGTCCCCATTCCACAGCCTCACTGTCTTCCTTGTGTTTTGCTGTGTCACCCTCTTGTCAACAAAACAATGGAATGCCAGCCTCCAGAGAAAACCCACAAAAGGCCACCCCTGAGCTGCAGGTAAGGAAGCTAGGCATGCACACAGCATGAGTTATTAAACTAACCCTTCTAACAGAGCCAGGCTTGAAGCTTAGCTGAGATGAGAGCTCACTTACGACCCACCTGAGACTTGAAATCTGGGCCGCTGGATCTCAGCAATCCCCGAGGGAGAGTATTCACAGAACCCCACTAAGATTACCCATTCCTGCCTTATCCACCACCACTTGAACACAAGCCAGTGCACAGTCCTCCGAAGGGCGGTAAAGTGACACTGAGTAATTGAATTCTGAACAAGCCAGACCAATGCAAATATCTGACAAATTGATTTAATTGCATTCACATACAATAAGGCTGAGCTCTAAAAGGTCAGCTAGAAAATGGGAAAGGACCCCTGGGAACTACCAGAGAGAGGCTGAGTTTAATACACATTCATCACATTTTATCATCTAATTAGTCCACACAATGCCAAACTGATAGACGTAGGCTTAAAGTGGTGTATTGATTGATTATTTACTTGGCATCTATCATATTACCTTAACGCTGTCCCTGTCACAGGCAGGCAGAAGTTATTTAGTGGCTCAGCAGAAATGGTTGTGCATTTGGAGAAATTGTTTTTCTATGAGGGATCTGAAGCTCCAAAAACATTTTATCCAGGCATGGAGGCATCCTCTTGGGGCTACTATTGAATAGTTTGCTACAAAGGCAGACACCAGAGCCAACTTTCTTTTACCTCCTCCTTTCTGCAGAAGGGGTATTTATAAATGGTGTGGTACAATGTTCCCTGTTAAACTGTAAAATGATTCAAGTAATTTGCTAGTCCCAACTTTGCATGGAAGTACCAAGGCAGAGAAAATGTTTTGGAGAAGTTAATAAGGAAGCCAAATAGATCCTGCAAATTTATCCCATTGGAAATGAAAATGTAGGTTTCAATCTAACAGTTTACACGGTAGGTTTGGTCTCAGTTAAAATGCTGCCTCTACCTTGCTCTCTTCAAGGATGCTGCAAAGAAGAAGGACTTTAGTGGTGGGGCTGTGCCTAAGCACGTTGTGGTCAAGACAATATGGTAATTATTTTCTTCCATTTATCCCTTGGAAACCTCTTTCTTATCTCTCTGGGCTTTCTCATCAGTAACATTGAAATGGCCTACTGAGGTGAATTTGAGATGAGCCTATGTAGGCAAAAATCCCCTTGAATTAAATTTCCATAGAAATCTGAGTTATCATTGCTATAGGGTATCTATAGCTTCTATATATGGTGGATCATTGTTTAAGGGATTTTCTTTAAAATGATCCTCTCTCCTACTTTTTTTATTAGTCTTTCTATTAATAGCCAGTCATCTTTAACATTTTCTCTATTTGCCAACCAGACTTGGAAATGTTCTATTCACATCCCATCCCTCTGATGTCAAGACTCCTTCCTTCTAGTTTCTGAAACCACTCTCATTAGGGTTATCAGTGACTCCCATGTTATTTAATTCAATGCCAGCTTTTGGACCTTATCACACACCACTTCTCACTGGGCCATGCTAATTAGCTCCCCTTAGAGAACCCTCTTTGTCTTTTAACCATTGCTTTGTTTATTTCCTTCTCACTTCTCGGCTCTGCTCTTCATTAACCATTGCAGGATCATCTCTGGCTTTTCCTTTTGTATTAGTCAGCGTTCTGGTGTTGTGATAAAATGGGAGCTAAATCCCTTAAAAGGAGGGCATGCTTGTTTTGGCCCAGGATTTCAGAATTCTCAGTCCATGGTTCTATGCTCTGAGGTCCCTGGGTGAGGAGTGAGGCAGAACCGTGTGGAGGGGGGGGGAGAATGAAGCAGAGTAGAGTTGCTCACTGTGGTTGCTAGGAAGGAGAGAGAGGGAGAGGAAGACTGAGGACAAGAAGCTGGAGGGGGTAGGGGCAGGGGGAGAGGGAGTGAGAGGACTTAGCTTTAAGTCCAACCTGTCCCCCACCTCTTCAGCCTCTGTAACAGCACATTCACTTTTGAATCCACCTATTGCATAATGCCTCGATGAAATCAGAGCTCTAGTGATAGAATTACACCCCAAAGGCTGCACCTTCAAGCACTGCTGCACCTGGGACCAAGCCTAAATAGAGTTTTGGGGGGAACATTTCAAATCAGTATTCCCGACTTGGGGTTCCCACACGCTTCCATCCAGTTTTATCACTTGACTTGTCAGTGAGCCTGCGTCTGGCTCTGAAGCCCTAGGTCTCTCTCCACCTTCTTATTTCCCTGCCTATCCTAGTCCTCACTAGCAGACTCAGCAGGCTGTCCTGTCTGTCCTCAGCTTGAGCAGCTTTTTTTCTCTAAAGTCTTCTTTTTACCAGATCCTCCTGATAGTTCTTGTACATCCAAACCTAGACGTTAATAGAGTAAAAGCGTTTTAACTTACCTGCTTTCCCTGAAACCAATGGAAAACAAACATTCTTAAATCAACCAATGCAATTCTACATTCAACAAAGCTAAGAAGGAAACAAAGTTTCAACTATAGTCTACGATGAGTATCTGCTAAATACAGTTAAGTCTGACCAAATTGAGTCATCCCATCCAGAGGAGATGTAGCACCACAGATTTCAATCAGCATGTTGAGCTCTCCAAATATAAGCACTGCATATGGTCTCTGAAAATCCAGGGGTATGAGTGGGCTTGAGAACCATCCCCGAGTCCATTAAAATGCCACACAGTGGTGGGAGGTGATGTAGGAACTGTGTAGGCATGCAATATCAACAAGAAGCAAGACATGGGTGTAGCGGAGAGGAGGGAAGGAGGGAAGGAAGGAGCCAGAAGGAAAATAAATACCAAGTTACAGATTAAAGCAGGGAAGATACACTATTTTATTGCAAACTAAGACAGTCTTCCCAAATGTATATAAGTAGAGATACCCTCCGAAAAAGGAATAAGATGCAGATAAGATGGAAAGGAGGCCAGAAACCAAAGTTGGGAAGAATGTTCTGAGACAGAACACCTAATTCTGAATGGCCAACCATCCTAACTCACTCTCCCAGCCTGCCCCTCAGTCCACCCATTAGCCCACATCTTCTCCAAAAAATATAGCTTCCTTCCAAAGATAATAAAATCTGGAAAGGAAAGTAATGTGAAACGTAGGCCTAGAAAAATGTAGTTATTCAGAGAAAAAAGAATGAATATTTCCTCCACAAAATCAGATTAATTAATGAAAGTCAAATAAAAGAAATGATGTTTCAGAGAAGACGTGTCACAATAGGAGAGGAATGGAGCTCGAGAGATGACAGTAGTTAGGAGTGTGTGTTACTCTTCTGGAGAACCTGAATTTGGTTCTCAGCACCCATGTTGAGCTGCTCACAATCACCTGTAGCTCCAGTTCCAGGGATGCAATACCCTCTTCTGGTGTCTGTGGGTTCCTGCACTCACTTGCACCTACCCTACCCCCATCACATACATATAATTAAAATAAAGATAGGTGAAGAAGTTTTACTACTCTTGGGTGTGTGCTCAAAAGAGTATAATTCCAACCACAGAAACACTTGCACATCTATATATATTGTTGTACTGCTCCCAATAGCGAGAAATAGAACCAGCCTCAAAGTCCATCAACAGTAGATAAAGAAAATGTGGCATGCACACACACACGCACGCACGCACACGCACATGAACACGCACATGCACACACACAGAGAGATAGAGGAAATTCTATTTAGTTGTAAAGAAAAAGATGAAATTGTGATATTTGCATGAAAATAGATGTAACTGGAAATTATTATATTAAAAAAGTAATAAAGATTCAGAAAAAGAGATACCAGTATTTTTCTCACATATAGATGCCACCTTTTATTTTTTATATATGTATAGCATGTATATGGGAGGTAGGTATAGATCATGAAACTAGAAGGGGACAATGAAAAGGGAAAGAGTTATTTAGGTGGGCGGGGAAGGTGACATGAAGCAGGTAATAGGATGGATGTACGTGACATGAGAGGAAAGGGAACTGTTGGGGGCAGCAAGGCCTGGGAGGGCCATAGGGGACAGAGCAGCACAAACAAATGATGCTCCGAGATGCTACGCTGAAACCCAGTGGCTCTGAGATGCTACGCTGAAACCCAGTGGCTCTGAGATGCTACGCTGAAACCCAGTGGCTCCGAGATGCTACGCTGAAACCCAGTGGCTCCGAGATGCTACGCTGAAACCCAATGGTTCGCATGCTATTTAAAAAAATAAATCGTAAAATAATTTTTCAAAGATAGAAGCAGAAGAAAAATATAGAAGTAAAGACGAAAGAAGGAAGTGGGAAACCAAATCGCGGAAGGCAAGATGAAAGCTTCCAGAGAGAAGAGCTAGCACTAACCTTTAATACGAACAGTCATGACAGAGTGCTCAAAGCTAAGCACAGAGAGATGATTGGAGGAGGACGGAGCTGCAACATACATAACATTGACATCCCCAGATAAAGTTTACTGAATACATGGAAGGAAAAAAAAACCTCAACAATTTCATAGACAAAATTTCCTGATTTAGGAAGAATTGGCCTTTCGTCTTAGCAGTGTGAATTCTGCCATTCTACCAGAATGCTGACAGGGGCTGGCATTTGGAACTGCAAAGGCACAGTATTCGTTAGGAAATGTCAATGGTAAACAGTCAGGATGCCTTCAGACACAGTTACTAGGGAGCAAGAAAGAAAAAAATCCTCAGGACCTCTGTGAACATTAGGAAAAACCCCTAGGACTGAGAAAGGACAGGAAGGAGATTCAACTTCCTGTATAAGACTTAATAGGTGTGGTTTAGAAGCATCCGACTGGAATGATATGGAACCCTAGAGAAACAGAGTTGCGATATTTAGTCACAAAACCCAGTTCTCCTTAGAGCTTTCGCCACACAAAGTTGATTAAAGAAAACCAAATAAGCAAAAAGTGTGAACACATGATATAAAATAAATTAAGAAAGGTAAACTATAAATTTTATAAAGTTTCTATGCTTTCACACCAAATTAAAAATTTGCATTGTATAAAATACTAGAGTATAAATTACAGGAAGATTTAGTGAAAATGTATCTTGTTATGAGAAAATCAGAAATAAAAATTCTGCACAAAGTGAGAGATTTTAGGGAACAGCCTAATTGTTCTACAACTGGTGAATGGATATTGAAAATGTTATATATATATATATATATATATATAAAACTATTGAATACTATTTCAGCTATAAAGAAAATGAAATCATGAACTTTGCAGGTAAATGGATGAAATTAGAAAAGATTATACTGAGTGAGATAACCCAGATACCCATATCCAGAAATGTAAGCACCACACATTCTCTCTCATTGGAGTTAGGAACTCTAAATCTTCAGATGTGAGTGCGTAGCTTGTACTAACTACAGAAACCAGGCAAATAAAACAGGACCATTGCCAGGATGAGGGGACTGGGGAGGAGTGGAGAGAGGCATAGCAGGGATTAAGTTATCTGATCAGGGCAATGGGAAAGAAGGGGCTTTTTAGGAGAGAAAGAAAGGTAAATACAAAAGAATGTGAGAGGAGGGTGAGGAGGAATGGGAGG
This sequence comes from Ellobius talpinus, assembly GCA_001685095.1. NCBI lineage: Eukaryota > Metazoa > Chordata > Mammalia > Rodentia > Cricetidae > Ellobius > Ellobius talpinus. The sequence goes on along the minus strand of LOJH01007008.1, from coordinate 15,850 downwards.
ACACAGGTAAGCTGATAAGGGAGATGGGGTAGGAGATTCCTTAGGGAGGCAGGAGAGAGATGGAAGAAAAAAGGAGGTGGGCAAAATAACCATAAGAGTGGCTGAAAAAAGCACAAGGAATCTTACTATTAACTATTTGCCTAAAAACTTCTATAATATACATAATTCCATGTATAAATATACATGTACAGTTTTCATAAACTTTTCTCATTTGTGCTGAGGTTGCTCCCTCCAATAACCAAAGATCACCTAAACTTTCCAATATCAGACATAAGACGTTGGCAGGGGCTGTCCAAACATATAGTCTATTGCTGTTTCCTTTGGTTGTCCTGAAAGGTGGAAGGAAAGCTGGTGTGTTTTGTTTCTTTGTTTGCTAAAGACACCATGAATTTCAGAAACGGGGTTCAGAGACAGAACTGACCTGAATGCCTCTCCCTGAAGACTAGATTTCATGGTATTGAAGGCACCATGCAAGCTTCAAAAGGAGGGAGGCAGCCAACGGTCCCACCCAGCTAAAATGTCTATGAGCCACATCAATGGTCAGCATGGCACTATAACCCTAAGGGTTGCAGTAGTGGCACACATTCATTAGCAGTAACCAACAGCTCTCTAATTGGACTTAAGAACTGATCACCAAGAGGAAAACTATGCCTGATCCTGGAAACCTAGCTAATTGCTTGTGAAGTCATGGTTATTGGAGCAGAATCTACAACCACTAACATATTAAACCAACATAATCCCTAACAACAATCTATAAACATTTGTTCTTCTACCCACAAATAAGTGTAGTCTTCACTCTTCATCAAGGAAACTTCTCTTTGTAACAGAGACTATTATAGAAAATCATAAGCAACCAAAATGCAGAGTTGTGGAGCCCAGTCCCAATGGATGCATCTACAAACCACTCCCACAACTATAACTCAGGGAATGTTGTGTAAGAGTAGGCATGAAGATTATAAGAGCTAGAGGGTCAGTGAATTTGCTCTGAGATTGTATCTCCTAGTAATATCAGAAGCTAAGTCCATAAAGTCTCACCAATATGACTGCTGAAATGTGGGCTGAACAAGGATGACTCCAATCGGCACACCAAAGTGCGGGACTAAAACCCACAAGTCCTCAGCCCTACACAAAGTACTATAGGCAACTGAAGAAAGCGGTTAGCAGGAGAGGTGGTCTTCCCAGGGGAGAGCACATCAATTGTTCATCCAGTGCCAAATGGTCAACCCTGAAAACATACAGATAGGAAACAGCATATGAACTGAACAGGTTATATTTAGAAATATAAACTGTCTATACACATATGCATGCAGTAGCAGTCAGTGAAAAAAGAGGCTATGAATTTGAAGGAGGAGTGGGAGAAGTATTTCAGAGGGCTTAGAGGGAGGAAAGGGAAGAAAGAGATGTAACTATAGTCTCAAAAATAAAATTAAAAAGCGAGAAATTTTGATGATCAAAATACTTTGTATGAGATTCTCAAGGAACAAAAATTCCATTTTACAAAGTGAGAACTTTCAATAGAATACATTTAAAAGTTGTAGCTTAGCAATATTAATGTACAGAATTGACAGGGAAATTGAACTAAAAATGAAGATGACATATTTTAGAAGATTTCTTGTTTACAGAAGAAAATGGCAAGGAATAAGAGCTAAAAATAGAATAAAATAATAATAAGAATTTAAAAGTCAGGGCTACGTAGGACAAAGGAGTTTTTTCAAACTACTGAATTTTCCTAGTTTCCTAAGAAAGCTCAAACAAGTTTAGGAGATTCTCTAATTTTAAAAATTAGAGAAGATTGAGTTGAGAGAAATCAAGATGTCAGACGGTAAAAGGCTTGTCAAAGTGAGGACACTGGAACCATGTGCTGCTGGGACAGCCATTGAGAACCCATCAGTGACACATTGTCAAGCTAAGTATATATGTCACATGACCCACCGCTCCAATTTCTGGGTGCTTTTGCAGAGATTATCACGTCAGTTTTCAAGGTGACCGCTCTGAAGCTACCCATCAGAGCATTGTTTATGGTAGTGACTATTTAAATGTGATCTAGTACAAATAATAGGTAAACAGCCTGGTATACTTTCCAGGCAAGAGTATTCAGGTTAGAATTCAGACTAAATGCTCTCAGACTGATGTGCTGCCAGGTACGAAAATGTGAACAATAAAAGAGGTCCATACTACGGTACCATTTATGCAAATGAAATGTATGTGTACATAAAACAGCACTGTCAGTTTTACAAGGACACACAGAAATGAAGGACCACATCCAACACATCTGAATGTTGCCGAAGGGAAGGCGAAGGAGAGGGGAGTTAGAGGGGATATAAGCATAAAAGAATAAACAAATATGTTATGCAAAAGAAGGGACCCAGCAGACTGATGATGAAGATGCATCAGATAATGAAGAATATGCGCAGTCTGTACCTAAATTCTGCTAGCAAAAATAGAGGACCCAGCAGACGTTAGAAAACAAAGCAGTTGAGTTCTAAAGACAAAGAATACAGTGGCTGTCAAACAGAAAGGAGGAAGAACCTGTTCAGATTAAGAAAATAAAGGCGGACTTTAGATTGAGCAAGGGTGATAGGGGATAACCCTACTTGCCTTCCACAGCCTTCTTGCAAGACAAGGGGCTTTCAAACTAACTTCAACATTTACTACCCCATATTCCAAATCCTCTCTTCCTCCCAGACCTCTGATTCTCTTCAATGGGAAAGGAGACCCCAACCTGGGTACCAGGGGTAATCAATACTCCTGAGTTAACCATTGCTTCTAGATTATTTTTTGGATAGTGCTGGGATCTAGGTATTTTTAGAGATGAACTATATCCTAAGTTTATTAGGAAGTCAGACCTACATGGGTTTTTGTCTGGTCTCATATTGTGTGACACTTTTCCTTGACTGATAGTACACAAATATTTGTTTAACCCAGATAGGGAGCGATGATAGATTGAGGAGCAAATTGGCAAGCCAATAGGTTTATTTACAGGAGTATGAGTGAGGGGCTTTTGCTGGAGCATGGACCACTCAAAGGCTGATATGGCACTGAAAAGCCCACCTCCATGCAGGTCACAGCTTTGCTCCTAGAGACTGGAATCCTGATTGTCAGTGACTTCCAGGCAGCTCCAAGAATGTCTTCCTGACAGTTCAGGGGGTGGAGCACCTCCTCAAAGCTTCTGCTCCTCTTTTCTCTCCAGGAGTTGTTTACTGCTCTGTTGACTTGGGGAGGAGCCTCTTGTATATCTTGCTAATTTCTAGGCATTCTGGAGTCTAGAGGATGCTCCCTCCAGGATGGAAATTGCTGCATGAACATAAACCTCGGATACCTGTACAGTTTCTGAATCAGTCCCAATTGTCAATCTGCGGTGAGGTTGATCGTTCACTCCCCTGATCCAGCGTCTTACTGGAACAATGGCACCAATGAAAACTACCTCAATGCTACCGTGAGAACAGTTGGAGACCTTTCTTTTCTCATCTTTTTGTTCTTTGGATCTGCTCAGCTAGGAATGCAGAGTCAATTTACTGGGCTGGAGAGTGTTGGGATGCTCCCTTTGTGTTGAGATTAGCTTGCCCACTGAGTACTCACCTAGCTAGGTTCACTTGCTTAAATGTTCCTCCAGAGTCAAGCACTGTATTTTTCTTTGTTTAGTTTTCTCATTATGTACATTATGAACAGGGCTTCAAACATGGGTCTAACACACGGTGTATTCAAAGAAGTCTATTTCAGTTCCTAACTTTTCCCAACACATTTTATCTCTGTATTGTTTTAACAATTTCAGGTTTCCTATGTTTTTGACATGAAAATTGTAACCCAATATATTTAGCATATAATGGCATAGATAAATGAACTGTGTAAAACATTAATATGGTATGATAATATTAAGTAGTATGTAAATTGACATAATCTAACATAATATATATTATATTAAAGGTGTTGAATATATTACAATGTATTTAATACATGTTAATGAGTGAGTGAGAGAGAGTATGTATGTATGTGTGTGTGTGAGTCTCCTCTTTCCTTACATACATGGTAGCAAACTTCACATATATTCCACTAAATAGTATATTTATTTAACAGCACATGCGAGTTACCCCATAAATATGGTCACTCTATAGCGATGGCCACTCCATAACATACAGTTTTGAGGGGATGGGTGCAGTCTCAATGTGGATCTACTACTTAAATTAGCGTGCAATAGAAAGAACATTTCTAGATGCACAGTGTCCTTGAAGTATCTTATTATAAGAAAGCCAACAGATGAACAAGCCTTGCAAAGAATTTTTCCATCTAGTATGTAGATGAATTAAAATGAATAAATCTTAGAAAAGGAAATCTGAAGCCTGAAAGGACGGGCAGAAAATGATGGAATCAATTGAACATGGAGTTAATGGACAAATTGTTGTCAATTAGCAAGATGCAAACATGAATAAATCTGAAGGATTTCCATAATGAAACAGTAAACTTTAGAGGATGGGAACGTGAGCTTAAAACTTCAGATAATAAACTGGGGGAAGTAAAGGAGAATAATAAAAATAAAGTATGCTATTTTCTCATCTACAGATACGAGTGTTTTTGATTTTAATAAGTGAAGCAATAGATACCCAGTTTTTAAAGCCAAGCTGTGCATGCTAAGCCAATAGAGTGTGGGTTGCAGAGGGTTTCTGGGGGCACTGTGGTGATGGAGCTGGACTATCAACTATTTTTCAGCTCAAAGGTTGCAGTCTGTCTGCTGGTGTATCTCTTCACCTCTGGGTGGTGTCTGCCTCTTCTGGATCTTTCTTCGATGCTTTTGATTCCTGGGGTTCACTTGAACTCTAGTTTGTGATCTATCTGGAATGTTTCCCCCAGTACTCAGGATTGGGTTCCTGCTTACGGTGCTGTTGGGGGATGGTAGAATCCTTAGGATGTGGAACTGAAAGGGAGGAGGTTAGGTCATCATCTGAGAATGCTTACGAGACCTTGGCCCCTCGCTGCTTCCTGGTTCACATGTGGTGAGCAGCTTTGCTCCACTGTGCAGTTCCTACCCCAGAGTCTCAAAAGCAACAGAACCAAGCATCCAAGTACTGAGGCCTCTAAAGCCGCATTCTTCCTTTTAAGTTGATGCTCTTCAAGTATTTTGGCACAAAGACAGAAAGCCTATTAACACTGGTGTATACTACTGATAGATGACAACGTACCTCTTTCACCCACTAGAGCACCTTCCTAAATTGTGGGTTTGCAACCTAATCTGGGATCATGTGACTGAATGCTGTGAAAATTTGAGAACAGTGAAAGGTTTTTGAATGTGCAATGAGCAAAGACAAATCAAACACATAACAGATCTGACGTGTTTCTGGCGCTGCTTGCTCTTGCTGCTCTGTGTTGGTTTCCTGTAGCCTTGGTTCTGAACACACAACACACGTGCTTCACTGGGCCTGATGTTATGACACACGGTGTCACTGGATGTATTCTGAAATGCCTCAGCTCAGATTGGAGACTGTTGGATTAATCCTTGAACAAACTCTGCAAGACCCTAGCCAATGAACTTCCTGTTCCACTAAGGTTTTCTGAAATCCCCAACCCCTGTGCTGATGTTCCAGGTCCTTCGGCCTTACTGCCATTGCCTGAGTCAGTCACCCAATATCACCCACTTCCTGATAGCCCAGCCAGGGCGTTTCTAAAGAGATATCTCCTCTGGATGAGCAACTCCAGGAAGTAGAGACTGTAGACTCCCACATAGGACCCCTGAAGTTGTATTTAACGTGCCCAGTTCCACAACCCCCCTAAATAAACTTCAAATATTTCCTTCCCTCTTGGCCGACACCCATTCCACAGTGAAGGAGAGTGCCCTTCACTGTTCAAATAAACAGTCCCGCCTCCTAACTCAAACTTTAGCGTCTTTCTGCCTTCTGTCTCTTTTGCTGCCTCAGAAATCTAAGGGAGCACAGTATGAGTTCCAGTGCTTTTGTTGTATGTAGGAAGTTTTCTGGTTTTATAGAAACAAAGTTTAATTATGAAAAACAAAGACTTGTCATATTTTCTTGTGTCATTCCTCAACATAGAAGTATCAAGTTAGCATATCTCTGGAATGTATTATGCCAGAATGTTTGGTTTTAGAGATTTGCTATTTGAGATGATGCCTTGAATTTCATAAACATCTTTAAATGAATTTTGGCTTCAGATTAGGACAGAATTTCCAGCAATTTCTGAAATAGTCCCAAACCGACAACTCCTATTTTGTACTACATGTTTATTTGAAGCAGTATGTGTTCTCAGGATTGATGCTTATAAAATCAAAACATTGCTGAACTTTAAAGGGTTGAGGATGTGGACCATCCTATAGTATCAAATATTCAACCCAGATTGAATTCTATATAAAATTAAGCATGCAGATCCTTCTCATTGGTAAGCAAATTTGTTTTTACCTTTCTTAAATGAAGTTATGTGTAAGGAAAAGATTATTTTTCTTTTTTTAAATTTAATTGGTGTATGTGTGTTTGAGTCTTTTGCCTGTGTTTATGTCTGTGCACCACATGTGTGCCCGGTGCTGGCAGAGGCCAGAGGAGGGCATCAGATGCCCTGGGACTGGAGTCACAGGCAGTTGTAAGCTGCCATGTGGATGCTGGAAACTGAAGCCAGATCCTACGCAAGTCACCAAGGGCTCCTAACTGTTCAGCTATCTCTCCATTCTCACAAACATTATTTTAAAATAAACGTCTTTATGATTTATTGTCAGTGAATGCTTGATTTGCATATTTACATCATAGACCTACACACCTGGGGCTACTAGTGGAAAAGGTTTGAGGAGCCCTGCACAAGTCAGGCGAGTGGGGCAGCCCTGTGACTTCAGCTACTCAGGAGACTGCGGCAGGATGGTACAGTTTCAAGACCAGCTTGGGCCGCAGAGTGTATTCAAGACCATTCTGGGTAGCTCAGTGAGACTCTCTCAAAATAAGATGTAAAAGGTGGCCTAGAATATAACTTAGTGGTAGAATTCTAAGTTCAATTCCCAGCAACAGCCCCCATCCTCCAGCACACACCCACATCCATGCTGTAGGACATTTATGCCTCACTGCAGTCAGACATGACAATAACATGCGTGGCTTCAGTCCATCCTTGTGCTCTTCAGTGTTTCGAAGATGACAACCTTCATGCGACACTTGATTCTGTAATTAGATGTATCATGTATGTGTATGCATGTTGCACATGTATGTGCATGTTTGGATTTGCTACGCAGTGGAATGAGGACATGAATATACGCATATGTGTTTATTCGAGTGACTATCTTTGACTGAATTCTGATACATATGTGCTCTCTGTACTTTAGGTTTATAAATCCATTAGGGATGGCTTTGACTTGATAATTTAAGTTAGGCTTGCTGTTTGGTGAAAAATGAACAAATCCCGGTACTCCGTGACCGTCAGCTTCCTCGCCTGTCCTATGAGGGATTGGTTTGACTAAGTTTCCAGTTCGTATGTTTTCTCGGTACCTTGTCTTGAAATCCACAGATGGGCTGTAAAAACACAACCGTGGGCAGCTGCCAGTGCCATGAAATTAAGCAGGGTAGAATACAAACATTAAGTGCTTCTTACATAGTAAGAGGGGCTATTGCTTTGCTTTCGTTCATTTAATCTTTTGACTTACTTACTAGGTTATCTTTATTAGTATGTTTCCATTGTACAGCATAAGGGGTGCCATCATGATGTTCCCCATGTGCATGTCGTTGCTTACATCATTTTTCATCCCCCTTGTCTTCCCCTCCCTCTGGTTTCTAGTCCCCAAAATTTCTATTCTATTCATTCCTTTCTCATGTTGTTTTATTTTTAGAATAAACGCTACAGGCGAGAGTTGATGTGGTGTTGTCTTTCTGAGTCAGGCTTATTTCACTTAGCATGGCAGTCTCCACACTCATCCGTTTCCCTGCAAATGTCATGACTTCATTCTCCTTTGTGCCTGAGTAAAACCCTGGCTTTTTTATTGCTTTTATTGTGCTGTACATTTTTTTCTTGCTCCTCTCCCTTCCTCCCCTTCTACCCTCTCTCATGACCCCTGTGCTCCCAATTCACTCAGGAGATCTTGTCTCTTTTTCCTTCCTATGTAGATCCACGTATGTCTCTATTAGGGTCCTCTTTGTTGTCTAGGTTCTCTGGGGTTGTGGCCTGTAGGCTGGTT
>LOJH01007007.1:11164-26438 GCA_001685095.1 Ellobius talpinus | reverse complement strand
ACACACACACACACACACACACACACACACACACACACACACCACAAGGGGTGAGGCTGGGAAAAGTCAAGCAGAGGACTGCAGGATACTGGAGAGCCTCGCCTAGTGTTCTTAGCTCTTGATATGTGTATCTCATCTCATCAATGTTTACACTGGGCCATGTCATGTTTACAGAACACTCAACCAACACAACATGCAAATGTCACAGTTTATATACATAAACTCCTCTCTGCTCACAGGGTATTGCTCAGCCCTTCACATTCTAGCTTCTAGTTTCTGTAGAAGCTGAAGTGCTGTTAATATGGCCAAGGTCTTTAAAATAATCAGACCTATCATATCACTGAGGCCCAACTAGATGTAAACATCTGTGCACTCTAGACATGTGTAACAGTTCAAGGGTGTCTGGATAAACAGTTATGGATCTATACACAAGGATTTCTCCAACTTCTTTAAAGGTCCCCAGAGAGCTGAGGATCAAAACTTGGGCTCTCATGTGTGTGCAGCAAACCCTTCACCCAGAAGGCCATTCCCTTAGCCCTCCAGAATATTCTTTGTGAAATGGCCAAAAGAGAAAGCTCCACAATATTGGCATGATCATGGCATCTCAAGTGTTGATGGTGATCTACTGAAGAACCTGAGATGACCCTTTCAGTACAGACATGGTTCCTTCCTCAATTCAAGGGTGGCTTATCAATATATCATAATATTAAATTATGCCTTTGTCTTCTTCCACTTACTAGAGATGATTTTAGTCATGGGCAGATTTTAAAATTTTTAACTTTAAAGGTTTTATCTGTGTATATATTGCACATTGAGCATATACCATCTCCCTTTCCCCCACCCCGCCATTTTCCCTCTGTCATTCTAGACACTTCTACTTCCATGGCCTCAATATATATAAGATCCCACGTACCTACATAACATCTAGGAACCACAAATGGCTTAATTCATTTAACATGGTTATCTCAGGTTACATCCATTTTTCTACAAAAGACATGACTTCTATCTTAGTCAATGTTCTCTTGCTATAAAGAGATACCATGACCAACGGAACTCTTATAAGAGACAACATTTAATTGGGGCTGGCTTACAATTTCATAAGTTTAGTTCATTTTCAGCATAGTGGGAAGCATGGTGGCTTACCTATTTCATAAGCAATGACATCATCACCCTGTGATTCCAAGTTAAGACTCATAGCACACAAAAATGAAGGCTCTAACCTGTCGCAGATTCTGGGAGTTCCCTTATAGTTTATAGGCTGTCTGACAGTGGTTCTCAACCTGTGGGTCACAACCCCTTTGTCAAATTCAATCTCCAAAAAAATATTTACGATAGAATTCATAGTGGAAGTAAAATTATAGTTATGAAGTATCAATCAAAACAATTTTGTGGTGGGGGGTCACCACAATACAAGAAACTGTATTAAAGAGCCATAGCATTAGGAAGGTTGAGAACCACTGCTTTATAAGGAAAACCTCTCTGCTATAGAGATAACACAAGGTAAAAGGCCATGTCCCAGAATCCTTCCAGGAAATGGAAGAAATGGAGCAGAAGTGATGGGCATTACCACAGCGGGGCTTCTGAGAGAACTCCTGGAGATGTTTCTATGCCTGCCCCTCTTCTTTATTCTTCTTCCTGTCTAGATATCCTGCCTGAAATAGCAGTGAAAGTGGCTTACAATGTAGAAACCAAAAAAGAATGTTAGGAGGGCTGGGGTGATGACTCAGTAGGTAAAGTGCTGGCCACGCAAGCATGAGGACCAGAGTTCAATCCCCAGATCCCGCATAAAAGGAATCCATGTGCAAGGGTGTGTGCTGAGGAAGCAGAGAAAGGTGGAGTCCTGGGGCACCCTGGCCAGCCAGCCTAGTCTACTTGGCAAGGTCTAGGCTAGTGAGAGACATTGCCTCAAAAAAAAGGTGTACAGGACTTGATGAATGACACCTAAGGTTGTCCTCTGACTTCCACACACATGTGCACACGTGTATACACACATATATATGTGCACACATTGCAGGCATATGTTCACCAATGTGTACACCTACACAAGGTGTACACACACACACACACACTCAGAAGAATGGTAAGAAGACAGATATAAAAACTGTAGCTGCTGGTGACACCCAAGGCCACAAATACTGTCATCCTCTGGAACTTCTGTTATACAGGAGAAGATCAAAACCTTCTACATACATAAACCACAGTATCTTAGGCCTGTTGCTTAAAGGGGTGTACAACCCCTAACTGATATAATAGCTTCATTAGCCTGAGAATTAGAAGGTGAAGCTGATCGCAAATAGGAAATACATCAGCCTCAAACTGTTTCTTCCTTTTCTGAGCACAGACTCAATAAAGCAAACACAGTTTCTCAACTGGATCCATTTATTTTATTATTTTAAACCCTAGCCAAACTGGAAAGGCAATTTAGTAGTCTTTGCAGATGTTGCATGCACATATTCAACCACATTGCTCTCCATGGCCAAACAGAAGTGAATGGGACAGTAGATACATTGCTAGAGGGGTAAGATATTATATTTCAGTTCCTGTTAGGACTCAGCAGTGTCTTTTCTGACTCCCCAGCAAGGAGCTTCCCCACAGGCAGCACGGTAGGGAAGCATTCTCATGCAAGAGAAGACACTTGGTCCGGACTGAGAAGCATCCTATTTCATACACAAGAGGGGTTTGACTTCCCTTGGGAATTATGTGATGAGAATACAGCTTCCATCAGACACAACAGTTCCCATGGGGCCTGCTGGTGCCGGGACAACTGGATTAAATAGTTTCTGATAGCCTTATCAGGACTCCAGTCTCTATGATCTTTATTAACCTCCACTAATCATGCAACCATCTATCCATTCTGTAAGTGAATGTACAGCACTTTAAGAGATAATAGCTTCCAGGGTCTGGAAAGCCGAAGGTAAAAATGACCTTCAAGAGTCCCCTTCTGAGGGACATGGAAGGCTTCCGTGAAAATCCCTATCCCGATCCCACACCACCACTCCCTTCAGAAAAAAACTAACAGCCTACAAAAGGAAGCCATCAAAGAGAACTCGTAAAATTGTGATAAGGATGCTGAAGTGTGCGCTCTCCACAGCTGATGGTCTCTGGTGGGGTGCAGGTGGAGAAGGACTCAATTTTCTCCAGGGGGCAGACCACTGGGAGCTTAACCATGCTCCAGTAAGTATATGGCCAACACAAATTGGATTTTTTTTTAACTTTGTTCTTGGGGCGGTTACAAGGGCAGGGAGGGCAGGCGTGGATTGGGAAGACCGTGTGATCAGAGAAGATGAGGTGAATTTCCCAAAATATATATAAAAATATTATTTTGAAAAAAAAAGACTCTCTTCTCTTGGTGAGACACTAAATCCCACCACTGAGGGTAATTCCCATCTGGTGTTTCAGGAAAGATACTCACAGAAACAGCTGTGCTGCATCCAAGGAAGGACAGCAATGTAGACTCCCTCCACACTAGTTAGCATGGGATGCTCCAGAAAGATTCTAGAGCTAGGGCTGGGGAGATGATTCATCTGCTTAAATACTTGCTGCTCATGTACAAGGCTCTAAGTGTGGATTCCCAGCACTTACATTTATTCATCTATTGTTGTGTGTGTGCATTTGACCTATGTGTATACGGTGTACAGGCATGTGTTTGGGTGGGTGCTGTGTCTGTGCACTCAAGAGGCCAGGGAAAGATCTCTATCACTTTCCCCCTTATCCCCTCAAGACAGAACAGTGCAGGGGATATAAGTTTGAGGAGCCAGCCCTGGCTTTTTGTGTGGGCGCTGGGACAGGAACTGAGTTCCTCAGGCTTGCACAGCTAGTGTTCTAACTCACTGAGCCACCTCTCACTACCACCTGGATTTTAAAAGTCATCTCCTAAGCATCAAGTACAAGCTAAGAATGTGAGGTACGGGATATATTGAGCATCCAGATGTTTCAGATGTGCAAAGTCAGTTGAAAACTTGGAGAAGACCACAAGATCGTGGCAATCAAACAGAAATAGTTGGAGAATGGGAGATGAGTTCCGCCTCTTCCCATGTCACACACTTGCCTTCTAAATCAACACTGTGTCAGAGGAATTTCATTTAAAAAAAAGTTACCCCAGGGGAAAAATAAACTCCTAAGAAGGGAAATGCAGGACTTTCATTATTAAGATTGATGTGTCAATGTAAATGGATCTAGAAAGGGGGTCTCAGAATTTCAAGAAGACAAGCTTAAACCTTGTTAAACGCTGAGATCTTTGATGTTGTCAAGGTGACATCTGGAAATAAGATCAGAGAAGTTCATTTCCACACAGACAGATGTCATGGCAAACATAAATCTTTAAAATGGGAGGTAGGGAGATGGCTCAGTTGGTAAAGTGCTTGTCATGCAAGCGCAAGGGCGTGAATTCCACCCACAGAACCCACATAAGACAATCTGGGAATGATGGCGTGTATTTGTAATCCCAACACTGGGAAGGCAGACACTGAAGGATGCCTGGGGCTCACTAGTCAGCCAGCCTGTGCGAACTTAGCCAGTTTCAGGCCAGTAAGAAACCCCGTGTCATGGTGGGTGGTACCTACAGAACAATACCTGAAGTTGACCTCTGGCCACCACATGCATATGCATTTGCACATATAGATACATACATGTCTCTATATGTATCTATACACACACATACACACAAACACACCTCACACATGCACTAGTCATGGCTGATGTAAACCTTCTTTAGGAGACCCAGGGACCACTGCCTTGTGGACTCTGAGGACATAAAGACACTCCATCATTGATGCTTAGTGGCTTTCCCCCAACTTCACTGTGCTCTCTTGTGTGCCTTTCTCTGTGAGTTTTAGGGAAGAGGAGCTCATCCAAATTCAACCACAGCTACAGCACTTGAATACAGCTCAGTAAATATTCTCTTAGCATCTTCCCTCACAAAACTGGACTCCAGGATATTCCAGATGTTCCTAAACCTGAGAGTCTAAGCACAGGCTTAGCCTAACACTTGGTCTTATGTGAGCTATAATTTTTCAATAGTTTCCCTGGGCCTCTCAGAGGAATGAGAAAGAGCCATCCAGTCCTCCTGTTCAATAACAGTTTAAATTTTAGAATCATCCCCCTTTAAAACATATCTTATTAGATTTAAGTATACAAAATACTGAATTTTATTATAGATGCCAAACTTCAATCACTCTACCAAACTGAAGCCTCTATTATGACTCTAAGTAAAATTATGCCTTTGAATAAGAATATGCCTGTCTGGGCTAGGAAGTGGCTCTGTCAGTACAGTGCTTACTGAGCACACATGAGGCTCTGAGCTCGGATCCCCAGCACCCATGCAAAGAACCAGGTGCAGGGGTACACGTTGGTAACCCCAGAGCTGGGTGTACAGAGGCAGAAGGATTGTTGGAGCTGGCTTACCAGTTGGTCTTTCCAATCAGTGAGTTCCAGGTTCACTGAGAGACACTGTCTCAAAAGCATAGGATGAGCAATGACTGGAGAAGGCACCTAATATCAACCTCTGGCCTTCACATGCCCATACATGGGCAAGCACACCTGTACACACAGGCCCACACATGCATGCAACTCACACATGCACATGCATGCACACACAAAGTTATCTGTAAGAACCGAAAGAATCCACAATGATTTTACTTTAGTTACTAAAATGAAATGGTTCAATTGCAGCCCAGCTTTCCCCACTAGTCACTAGTTCCACATTGCTGAGCATGACAGAAGGCCTCCCAAGCTAAGAGAGCCTGGGCTCTGAGTCGGTCCTGTGGTGGTTACAGTAATCATGTCACCAGTGATGACAGTAGGCTGTCTACAGGAATACCCAGCTGCCCACTACTTCAGGAATGAGTAAGGGAATGGGAACATGATGAGTGAATGCCATCTTCTCTAAAGTGTGGCACTGTGGTGACAGTCCTGTGCGTGCAGGTCCCACACAAGATGAACGTGGCAAAAGTGGAAACATGGAGTTCAGTATTTTATGGGGTTTTTTGTTGTTGTTATCTCTAAAACATTTACGATGGGCTGGGCCATCGAGATGGTTCAGTAGAGAAAGTGTTTGCAAAGCAAGCAGAAGGACTAGGCTCTCCAGAATCCATGTGAAAACCAGGCAGAAATGGCAGCTGCCTGGAAGGAGCCAGGGATCTCTCAGCGAATGCTAACAAGACAAGTTAGAACTGATGAGCTCTGGTTTCAGGGAGGCTCCTAGCCTCAGCCAATAAAGTGGAGAGTAATTGAGGAAGAGATCCCATGTCAACCTCAGGCCTTTAGACACACACTTGCATGTACACACATTAATATGTGCTTGCACACATGCACAAACACACACACACATATACACACACAGCATATACCACACTCAAGAAAAAAGTCATTTTTAAGTATGAGGAATAAAGACTTACTGTTCAGTAAGCAGATCGGAAAGAGAGCTATTCAGAACTAATGCGCATTCTCGTGATCTTGGACTGCACTCCGTCTGAGTAAGAACCCAATAACTATTTTCTTCCCTTCCAAAACTAACAAGGAAATTAGCCCACATGTATTTAACCACCCAATATGGTATCATTCTTAGCTACACTCTTTGCCATTCGACAGAGCCCTAAATCATTCACTTAGTGGGTAGATCACAGGGAAGGCTGAAATACACTCATTAATGAATCACTGTATCGCCTGAGGTCTGCTTAGAGCTACCTGATTCCAGAATTAATGATGGAATAAATCTTAAAAGGGAGACCACATAATTTAATTCTATGCATATTGCCAATTTGAGCAATATATTCTAATGCTGACTTTGCCATAAATATCTTATTACTACTAAGTACCTGAGGGCTAAAACGTATCCTACCAATATACTTCACATTACAAACTTAAATGGAATTAAACTTTAATTTGCACTTTTTAGGATAGAATAATTGTAGCTCATTTACAAGAATGACACTTAACAATGCACAGAGATGTCTGTAACACAAGCCAGGAACAAAAGTCATTTAACTTTAACTAGAACTGTCATGCACAAACTACAAACTATTCGTACATAAAATACTTTTCTTTAAGCAACTGAAACGGTGCCAAAAAGAAGCTGGTAACAGTAAGATATCTGTAATCTTGAGAAAACTTGACTTTTTTTGTTGTTGGAGAGAAAAATACTCTCTTGAAGATATGTTTATTCCCAGAAAAATCTTTCACAAAAAAATGTTAAAAGTGAAGGTCACAATGAAATATTCTTAAATAAATGAAAACAGAGAATGTAGAGTATTTATACCACAGCAAGGTATTGTTTGTAATTTTTAGTGGAAAAACAAAGCCATTTCTTCAGATGTAATAAAAAAACAGGCTGTATTAAAAGTTGCTTTGTAATGTTTTTAATTTTTTAATTGCATATTTTACTTTCTGTGCTTGTGTTGCATTTCTGTGTGTGCACATGTACACGTACATACATCTGTACGTGTGTACAGTTGTACATATACATGTGAGTAGGTCATGTGGCAGCCAAAGGCTGGCATGGGCATCTTTATTATTCTCCTCATCTTCTGAGACAGAGCTTCTTATCCAACCTGAAGTCCTGATGAGCCAGAGTGTTGACCAATGAGCTCTGGACCTCCCTGTTACTTCCTCCTGGGTTACAAATGTGGACAACCAAAAGTACGTGTTATGTGGGTAGTGGGGGATACAAACTCAGACCCACATGCTTGTTCTGACTCCTCTAAAGCAGATTCCGGACAGCTAGTCATCTCATCCACAACACAGAGCTACTGCTCTAAACTGTGTGCCGGGCATCTCGACAGCATCTGACTCTGCCTTCTACTTTCTTCCTCATCTCTGAGTCATATTTCCCTTTGCTTGTTGTGATTGTGTTATTGCTGTTGCAGTTGTGAATAAATATTCTTGTTCTGGAAGAATATATGGTTCACCTCCTACAAAAAAAAATTTTTTTTGCAATCAATCTTGAGATTGAGCCCTGCGCTGGAGTTGATTTTTTTTTTAAAGAAACATTTGGGTTTTGCCCTCCACCCTTCCAAATTTTTAATTATTTTCTCAAGTTGGCCCTCAGAGGCATATATTCTGGCTGGGTTCTTAGTGTGTCTAACATCAGCTATTTTCATTCTGAGACAGCAGCCCTTGGGAACATCACCTTGAGTGGCATCTGGATTTGATTTCAGTCCCGTCGCATCCTGGAGGAGTCAGAGTAGAAACATAGCGGACTGGTAGAAGGCTTTACGTGTCTTGGTGCCCATCTATCTCTTTCATTGTTCCTATGTAATCTCCACCCTTTTGGAGGCTCCTTTATTTCAGACATCATTTTAGAGGACAATCATGAAAATTGTTTAAGAGAGATCATCAAAACCATGAGTATTATAATCACCAATAAGCGTTTCTCCCCGACATTTTGGGTGTTTTATGACTATTGGTTCAAAGTCCCCTCCCTGCCCTCCTTAGAATCAACAAGATTTGCCCACGCATGCTCGCTCATGCCATGCTCCTCTCTCGAACTTCTGTGCTACTTCCTGCTCTCTGCTCGCCTGTGTTTCTCGTGTCTCTCTCTGTGCTCCATATCCACTACTTCTTCCCACTTCTCTAGCCCAGGCCATTCGTGTCCAGTCTGATTTTCTCTCAGTTCTAGACTCTTCCGGGTACCTCTCTCTTACACACAATAAAATTCTCCCCCACAATGGAGCACTGGTCATGATGGCAGTTTCTTTACTTCACCCTCTCACAAATATATATGGTCGCATGTAGTCCTGGCTAGCACTGAACCAGGTAACCAAGGATGGTGTTGAACCTCTAATTCTCCTGTCTCCCCCTACCGAGTGCTAAGTCTACAGGTTTAGCCACCATATCCAGCTTGTATGAGGCTGGGGATTGAACAGGGGAGCTTTATTCATACCAGACTAGCATTCCAACAAGGAGCCCCAGCCCCAGTCCTCAGAACTCTTCCTTCACCTGCAGAGGGGATCAATGGCTATCTTAACCCTGCTGATCTATGAGACACGAATAGAGTTCTTGGAACACCATTACCAGTTGGAAATAGGAAGAAGAAACCTATGCTGTGATTTCCAACCCTTTGCTGCTATCCTCCAAAGACCCTTTCCTGCTGCTGGCCCTCTCTTATTGGCTCCACCTCTGAGCAGTCCACTGCCAATGCTGACGTCACCAAATATCTGTCTTAGACCTCCATCTGCATTTTATGTGATCTCCAGGAACGATAACTCGCTAGCATCAACAGTGAGCCACAGTCCTGCAGCTTTTATTGCTCCCCTGCTTGGCTTAATGTTCCTGACTTGGTACCATATATTATTAATCGTCACTGGGTACAATAAAAGAAAATGAAGTGTTTATTTTGTTTAGGTTTCCACCACTTTACCTTCAGCCCTTTTCCATTTCATTTACACATAAATGAGCAATTGCTCCATATTTTAGATGCAAATCGGGTTTTAACTTTGCTAATCATACAGTTTCCTTTCTGGGAGTTTTCCAGGCTGGTTCCATTGTTACTCGGGAGGAATGTAGATTACAGCAAATGAAGGAATAGCCATGCCTTCATGCTTATCCTTTTGTGATTCACTAATTGTTGCTTTTAGCGGAGAAATTAACTTTGGAAATCCAGTGGCCCTCCAAACATTTCTTTGCAATTCCAGGTGTGCCTTGGCCCAATTCCAAGCTGAAGTCCAAGGTCTCGTTCCAGATAATTTTCTAATAAGTAGTTGGGAACAACTGCCAAGGAATGTGTCACCAAAGGCATGAGAGAACCACATCAAATAAAGTGCACGGGACCATGTATCAGCAGGATAGAGCCTCGGTTTGAAGCATGCGGCAATCCAAGGTCCACACCATGGGTTTATTCTAGGATTTCTACCCTCTCTGCCACCACCATGCTGATATCCTTTAAATGAAGTGTTCTCTCTATCTTGAAAAGACCAATTAATATTTCACATGGCAAGAACTCCTTCATTCCTGAGTGGGATATTTCTAACTTGATTTATAGGTTGGTGTTTAAATGTGTAAAAGCTTTTGTAAGGCAGGTTTTCAATCGATTAAGGAATCTAGTTTACCCCCGAGTCTTTCTTTTTGCATCAGATATTACCTCTGAAAGCCTACTTCCTAAGATTTATAATCCAATCTCTGCTCATGTTACCCATAGATCGCAGCGTGAGCCCCACTGGACCAAGTTTGGGGATTTCAGACTTGTATTAACACGTGGGGTGACTTCAAATAGCACCTGTGAGCTTGTATTTCCCAGCTTCCCATCACGGGACTCTGGATCACACGAGACTTAGCCTGTCCACCTGGTCATGTGAGAGCGCTGGGGCTTCAGAAGTCTCCCAGCTTCCACGAACAGATCCCTGTGAATAGAGAACCAGGCAAGGTTCTATAAAAATCCCCACGATATGAACTAAAGGCAAATCCGAAGCAGACGGCACATCAAGATGTGGATTGCCTCTGCATAATGCCTTATCATCTGAAATATTCCTCCATACCCTGCTTCATCTTTACTGATGGGGGGGCATGGGAAGGGAAAGGAGGCCCTCAACCAGAGTCTGACTGAAGCCTCTCACCAGTTGAGAATCAAGAATTCCAGCACAATTAATAACATTTGCTCCGGGCCTTTGTCTAGTCCCAGCTGTAAACCTGCATTTTTGTTTTGTTTTTATTTTATTCTGTTTTATTTTACTTATCTTTTAGACACTCCCAGAGGCCTCATTTACAGAAGATGACATGTTCTAAGTACCACCCTAGTGGTGACTGGTTTTATCAGAGTAGTAACCTCATCCAAGGACTTTCCAGAGTCAAACTCAAATCTCAGAAAGAGAAAACAGAAGGAAAATTTATTTCCTAGCAACTCTTTGAAATGTAACTTGAGAGTCACCAAAATGGTATGTGTGGCTAATGCTGGGAACTTGAAACTGTCCCTCGAGGGGCCCTTACCCAAACTGAGGTATGTCTCCCCTTCCCCAGCTATCTTTCTCTTAATGCCTGTGCTTAAAGTCTATGTTAAAACTTGCTTTTCAGACACGTCTGATACTTTTCCAAACCATGTTACAACACGTCTTTAAATGACTCTTGCTGTGACACCCACGCCACGCTCTCCATGTGCTTTCTTCTTTCCCTGAGCTTTCTTTCAGTGTGTAATAAACCCCAACTCTGCTTAATTTTGGACCATCCTGAAATTCTCTTCTGTGTCAGAGTCAAGGATCCTGTTTTTCCTGATTTGAGACCCCTAAAAGCTTAAGCTCAGACTACTGAGGAAAGCAGTGTTGCACTGTGACCCTGCCCTGTCATCATCCTTTCCGCCTCTCTGACACTTTGATAAACTTTATATGGAAGCATTTATTTTAATTAAACTAGTCCCATAAATATCCTCAGCACACAAAAGCTCGAAGGTAGAAATTAGTCCTCTTTCTCTCCATGTCTCTGTCTCTCTCTCTGTCTCTGTTTCTCTCTCTCCCTCCCTCTCCTTTTCTCTCCTAGAGAGAGACAGAGAAAGAGCACTGTTCATGTGCCCTGCTCTCTTACTTTCCACCTTATTTCTTCTAGACAAGGTGTCTTCCTGGAACTATGCGGACAAGCAGCAAGCCCAGCTGTCCTCTTACCTTTGCCCACCCAACACTGGGTTACAAGCCTTACCTGGGATTTACCTGGGATCTGATTTACCTCCGCAAGCCTTCTTACCCACCTAGCCATCGCCCCAGCCCCAGCCTTACATTTCCTTTATTCTTATTTTCTAATGGTGTACATCTGAAATTATCTGTTAAAGGGTGAAAAACGCCAGACACCCAGATGAAGGACAGAATGAAGGCAGAGTCTCCCTTGGATCACAAGTACAGCGTTTGCTTCCACATATCACAACTTGTTTAGAATGGACTTCCTTGGTGACACTTAAGATAAATGTGTGCATGCAAATACCAGGAACTGAGGTCAGCACCCAGAGTCCATGGGTGCAGCCTGGATGAGAAAGCATGTGTCTGTCACCTTGGCACTGAGTGAGGAAAGGAGAGGGCTCCCTAAAGCTCTTGATGAAGTGGTCCAGCGCTCAAGCAGAACTGATGATTGAGATTCAGTGAGAGACTGTCTCAAAAATAAAACAGAAAGGGAACGAGGAAGACAGCTGACATTGAACTTTGGCCTCCATATACATAGGCATACACACACACACACTCACACACACACACACATGAACCTACACACACGGCACACACACACATAAACCTACACACACGGCACACACACACACGAACCTACACACACGGCACACACACACACACACATGAACCTACACACACGGCACACACATATACACACACATGCACATGAACCTGCATACATATGGCACACACATACACACACCACACACACATACATATACCACATAGAGACACACAAATATACACACCACATGCAAACACAGAGAGAAAAAGAAAGAGGGAGAGAAAGAGAGAGATTACAAGATCGCTTTCCTGCTATGAGACTTCGGACTTCAGCCCTGCTTTCCCCGATGATCTCGACCAGGTGCATTATCTTGGCCTGTCTTTCAGAGTGGAAACGACAGAGTGACTCAGGCCAGTGAATAACGGCATCCGTA
Source organism: Ellobius talpinus (assembly GCA_001685095.1). Taxonomy (NCBI): domain Eukaryota; kingdom Metazoa; phylum Chordata; class Mammalia; order Rodentia; family Cricetidae; genus Ellobius; species Ellobius talpinus. The sequence goes on along the minus strand of LOJH01007007.1, from coordinate 13,867 downwards.
TTTCCTCATCATGATTCAGGAAGTCTTGCGCATGCGCACCATTAGCCAGCCACAGCATTTGGAAACGAGAAGACTTACATACAACCCCAAACCACTGAATTCACCCTTTTAAATATTAAAAAATAAAATACTACCATAGAATCACAAAGTGGCTCAACAAAAGAAATCATTTATTATGACTGACAGAGACAAAGTCAAACCTGAAAATTCCTCTTTGCTCCTGAAATGCCTCAGCCTTTCTGACTGGAGATTTAAAAATATTCAAAACCAAAAGTATTGAGATGAATTTAACCAGACAGTATCCTGACTCCAGAAGGGTCTTTCCTAAGAGCGGAAGGTCTTGTCAATGACATCACACTCCCTGTCTCAGTAAAGCTGCTACAGAGCAGAATGCAAAGTCAGGTCCCTTTCATTTTCACTGCGTATTCAAGCCTGGGGAAAGCAACACACCTTGGGGTAATTGTGATTTTTATCAACTATACACTATAACTTTGTGACCTATAAGGCTCTCCATGAGTCCAGGTTCATCAATTCTGATTCTCACCTTAGAAGGACCCATACCAGGGTAATAAAAGATAAGGGCTCTGCCACCAGGTTCTCTGGGCATCAGCCTATACCAATTGTAGCTAAGGCATCAAGCCACATCACATGCTAACCTCCTCGGCATTCACTTTGCCAGAGACACTGACCCCCAGTGCTTCTAACTTGTTCCTAACACATTCTTCCTTCAAGAGCCCTTTTCAATCAGCAGAAAAGGACGAGACAAAAGGGAATCTGCAGGTGAAATCATATTTTTAAATGTTTAAACAAAGACATCTATCTTTAGCCCACCTTACCACCTCACCAGCCTGGATGTGATGCTTCTACGGAACATGATGAAACATCATGGGGTAATAACTTTCTTAAGAAAATGCATCCAGCTTCCCACACCCTCTTCTGCTAATCAGCCTCCACTCTTACTGATTTCTTCTTATGGTTTCACTTCTGTGTTGTTTGGGAATTTCCTACATGCATCTAATAAAAGCATCACTACATTTATCCAAGCACTTTTCAAACCCATGATGCTCTTAATTGAGAAACTGAAGGGTCAGTTAAACCGTCTTAGTAATTATATGTTTCTTTCCCCAAAGCTGTTGAGGAATGCAGAGCTAATTCTACTTTCTCAGGAGAGCACAACACAGGGCAGAGTAGTATCCCAGTGGCAGTGGCCAAGTTTCTTTGGGGCCACCTCTTCGTCCTACGTGTTCAAGGTGGACAGACTGAGTGTCACCTCACAGAGTTCACCGCCCTCCCGAAGAAACCTTGACTGACTTATTTCTAGCTTGCACACCTGTTCTCGCGGCCCCAGGAGCTTACACATCTTCCACCTTTCCTGGGTTGTGTCTGACACTTGGGTAACGGAGCCTTTGCTGAGCACTCGCCCACTACTCTCTGGCACATGGAACAAGAGAACAACAGTCTCCTTCATGATGACTCCACTTACACAGTAAGGAACCTGTGTGCTCAGGGAGTTTCCCCACTCATACCAATAGCTGCCTTTGCAATATGGTAGGAATTCTTTATTCCTGTGCTTCAACTGTTTCCTTGCATGTTTTCACCACTTGACAATTAATTCCTTCAAGGCAATGAATGACCCCTGCTTTCTTCAAAGCATCTCTCCATAGACACAGTGTAACCCTGGGTTCCTAGTCAGTGACCCCAACCTCTAGCACTGGAACTTGGCCCTTCTAGCAACTTCTTCAAATCTTTATTTCTTACCATCACGAGGGATAATCACACCACCTTCCCTGCTACCACCCTGGTAATGATAAGATGAACTGGAATCTTCCAGGACAGTTTATAAATTGTTCCTTCTCACTTGATGTCACAGCAACTACACTGAGTAAATACTGCTGATTGATAAACTAGCAAAGGTTTCTGATAAGCCTGGTAGGATGGTGGCTTTACCTTTTGCCATGGATGACACATTTTATTGAACATCCCAGGGCTGGAGATGCTCTCTGTGGTACACACTTGCTTAGCATGCATGAGGATAGGACTAAGTCCCCAGCACAGAAAACAATTAATTAAATAGACGAAAATGATCATTTCTTGGGAGGCTGAGGTTCTAACTCTGTGGCAGAGCACTTGCCTAGACTGTTGTCAGACATTTTGTCTTTGACAAGTACCATTCAGAACAGCTTAAAAGAAAGAGATGTGTTTTGGCCCACATCTTTGGTGGTCTTAGAACATAGCTGGGCACCGTTTCTATGTTGGAGCAAGCAAGAGCATCCTCGTGGGACAGCATAGAGAAGCAAAGCTGCTCAGATCATGGTAACCCAGAAATGAAGAACAAATAAGGACCTGGGACAAGAGACAACTCTGAATTCCACTCCACTGCTCAGAGCCCTATTTCTTTCAACTAGATGCCAGTTTCTAACATTTCCAGATTTTTCCCAAAATAGTGGCCCTAACTAGGGACCAGGCCCTTAATACAGGAGCCTTCTAGAACACATTTAATATCCAAACTATCATACCCAAAATGCAGGAACCCTGGGATAAGTAACAGCACTCAAAATAATTTCATTTCTTATATATATGCCAGACACTTGAATTTAACCCCTAGTACCACAGAGCTGACAGACAGATGAAAAATAATAAATACACAAGGAGTTACAAAAAAGAAAGGAAGGAAGGAAGGAAGGAAGGAAGGAAGGAAGGAAG
>LOJH01007007.1:0-11074 GCA_001685095.1 Ellobius talpinus | reverse complement strand
GAAGGAAGGAAGGAAGGAAGGAAGGAAGGAAGGAAGGAAGGAAGGAAGGGCCAGACACAAGATTTCATCAAAGCAAGCCAGAGATTGAAAAGGTCACATATTAGACAGGAAGCTGGCACCATATCCAGCTGACAATAGTACTGAGAAGGTTGGGTCAAATATGTGAGAAGAAATTGAAATCTATATTTTATTGTATTTCTTTGTGGGTGGGGTGTGCATTTCATGGCACACATGTGGAGGTTAGAAGACAACTGGAGGAGTTGACTATTCCCTCCCATCATATAGTCCCAGCAAGTGAACTTAGGTTGTCAATCTTTGAGGCAAATGCCTTTACTTGTTGAACCATCTTGCCATCCCTGGAATCCATATTTTAACAATAGAATATCTAAATTATGAAAAAATGACATCTAATTCTTTTGAGAATAAAGTAAATAAATGAATAAATTATATATATATATATATAGTCAAATGCACAACTAATGGTTCAAGAAACCTCTAATGTGTGTTTAAGATTTTTAAGTGGGACCTATACTATCGAACTATGGAAATAGTCCCTAAATATCATCTTTAAAGTTATATTATCTATTGGATCATAGAAGAAAAATTCTACACACACACACACACACAGAGGCACACATGATGGGTATGGCTATTGCTTTGGATGGCAGGAAACTAAAACATCTGGCAGTATTACCAAATGTGTCCTGAAGAGTCAACAATGTGGATGAATCTTACAGTCAACTGGTAGAAATTTTTGGTGATCCTGCCAATGCTTACCTGCTATGATAAAGTGCCCAAATCCAGTACCACCCTGGTAACTGCCTGGGCATCTTTGAAATTTGCTGAGACCCCTATTTACCACCTCTCTGAGACCATTAATTTTTTTCTTTATCTTTAAGAGCTACGGGGATAGCATAGCTAGACACAGTACCGCACACCATAGGAGTTCTTGGCGGAGTGACTTCCAGGTGAGACGCTAAACAGAGGGATAGCCCTTCTATCCACTCATCATACAGCCTCCTACCACCACTAATTATCACCTCCATTCCCACCTCTCTATCACGATTCATTGATCCCTCTATCTAGCTGGATGCTGGATGCCTACCACAGTCTTTCTCTTTCTCATTCTTGTTTTCTCCTCTCTCTCTTCCTCCTTTCTTTCCCCAGCCTTCCCCTTACAACAGAACCTTGTGTGGCCTGGGCTAATCTTGGACTCATTATGTAACCTATGATAACATTTTGATCCTCCCACCTCCCTCTCCAACTGTTGGGATTATAGCCTTGAACCACTACGCACGCACAGCTTTCTCTCATTTTTCTTCATTTTTTTCTCTCTCTTTCCATCCTCTATTTTTCTATAATTACCTATGTATGAAGTGGCTCCACAATACATGTGTATCCCTAAAAGTGACTATTTTTTCTAAATTCCACATCCCAAATTCATCCAGAAAAATCAATACAATTCTAGTACAACTGGTCCTGGTTAATTCTAAATCTGTTATCTTTTTCTGCCATGATTTCACCAGATGTGGGAGTCTGGCTCCTTAGTTAATATCTCGGATAAACAATGCTAAATAATTACTCAGACAAACTTAAGACTTGGCCCTCAACATGCTCTCTGTACAGGAGCACGCCAAGTCTAATTGACCAGAAGCCAAACAGATCATAAAAAATAGACGGAGAAACTTAAAGATGCTTCCCTCTCCCTCACAGTGTTTTACATACTGAGTTTACAAAACAAAACAGGCTAAAAATAATTCAGGGTTTTATAAAAACTTAAGGTTTTGAAAACTTTGCTAATATTTCATAGAAGAAATAGGATTTCTCTTTTGTGTGAGGGTGGAGTACAGAGGGAGGGGTGAGTGTGTGCATGCGTGCGTGCGTGCGTCCATCTGTAAGCAGGAGGAGACAACCTCAGGTTTCCTTCATCAAGCACCATTCACCTTATTTTTGAGATGTCATCTCTCACAGGTCTGGAACATGTCAAACTAGGGTGGCCGATCAGTGAGCTCCAAGGAGCCACACACCACCTTGCACCAGCTCCCCAGCACTGAGTTAACAAGTACAGGCCAGCTCGCCCACTGGCTTCTGTACACGGGTTCTGAGGAGCAAAGCCATGTCCTCATTCTTGTTAGACGAGCCATCTCTTCACTGTCTTTCTCTCTCAAACTCGAATCCTGAACCAAGTCTAGCAGTCTCAAAAGTCAGAAGATGAGAGGACTGAGTGAGAGATTAAAAGCGCATGCTGCCTTGCAGAGGATTTGAGTTTGGGTCTCAGCTCCCACATCAGGCAGCTTACAACAACCTGCAACTCCAGCTTCAAGAGATCTGACCTCAATGGGCACCTGGATTCACATGTTCATGCCTCCCAACACATAACTAATAAGTAAAATAAATATTTTTTTTTAAAAAAAATAGCACTAGCTCTTTGGAGAAATCCTGAGACTGTCTAGAACAGTGGCTTCCAGAGCGGGTGACAAGCAAAACTGTCTAGACAGCTGTTAGGGCAAAAGAGGACTCCGGGATGCCACTCCAAACCTACCAAAGCAGAATCTCACCCTATGAGCAGTGGCTTCAGGAGGGGGTGATAAGCAGAANGGACGAGGTGGCTGTTAGTGAAAGAGGACTCCAGGATACCACTCCAAACCTACCAAAGCAGTGAACCAGTTTCTCCAGTGACCTTGCGATCAGCTCAGTTTGAAAACCCAACATTAGTGTCTGTATGATGTCTTATAATGCCTCAGCAGTGGTTACGGCTGACAATGGTTATGATTTTGTTCTATTAATTTCCTCTGGGTTTGTTTTTCAGAAGAACATAGATAGGAAATGACTGTGGCCATTATTTTGTCTGAATCCTCCATTTTAAATAATAATTTACTTTTTCTTTTTTGAGAAAGAAGCCCTGGCTAGCCTAGAACTGGATAAATGTGTACATGTAGACTAGAGCACATATATGAACATGCCCTTGAACTTATGATCTCCCTGATTCTACCTCCTGAAGACTGAATGACAGGCATTTGCCACTGTCTATGTACAGTGCTAGGTATGGAACCCAGGATTTTACGTGTACTAAGCAAGAACTATACCAACTGAGCTAAGTCTCCAGCCCTTGAAAAAGACCTTGTTAACTTTAAGTAGGTCTGCCGGGGCTCTGTGGATGCTGTGGTTCTGGACGGCCTTCTATCAGAGCAACACTACCCACAAAGCATGCTGGCAAGCCTAGAGGAAGATGGGATGTTATTTCCATTCTGGCCAAATCACCAGAATTGAGTCAGAGAGCTGGAAAGGTTTAACCGATGACCATCCGGTCCAGTCCCTGTCACCATGTGACTGTGATTTATTTCTAGAATTTCAAAGCCGAGAAAGTGCATTGTGGGGTTTGTATATCCCAGTGGTGAGTGTATTCCTCCAGAGCATCACCGGGAGCTGCTCTCAAAACAACATGCCCTAATTCCCAACGAAGGGTAAGGATGTTCCTCCTAGGAAGCCTCGTCAACTGGACATGGCCTAGAATCATCTGAAAGGAAAGCTTAGATGGAGGAGGAATTTCGTAAGAGAAGCCTGTAGACATGTCTGTGGGGGACTGTCTTGGTTATAAATTGATGTAGGAGTGACACTTTGGGTGTCACATTCCCTGGGCAGATGGACCCTGGACTGTATAAGAAGCTAGCTAAGAATGAGCCTGCTAGAAAGCAGCACTGCCCCCACCCCACCCCTGCCACGGCTTCTGCTTCAGGTTCCTGCCCCGACTTCCGGCAATGGTAGACTGACCTGCAAGTATGAGCCAAACAAATTCTTTCCTTCTAGAAAGTGCTTTTGGTCAGAGTGTTTTATCACTGAAAAAAAAAAACTAGAACAAGGTTACAAGATTGATTTTTTTTTGCTTTTGTTTTATCCCCTCTCTGATTTATTCTCCAGAACCAAAAGGCTACATTTAAGACAACATGAAAAGATGAATCCATCCTAATAGGAGAATGATGCTATAGTGAAAGAAGCTGCCAATGACAGTGTTTGCTATCAGGTTACTCACTGATGTTCTTGGGCCACAGCTTCCTGTTCTTCCAACTGAAGAAGCCACCCCATTTACAGCTTGGTATATATGGATTTCATCTTTCATCCAGTTCCTCAGCAAGAGAGATTAAAATTTGTTCTCTGGGCTACCAAGGCCCCATTCCTCCGAGAGGTTCTACAGGCAGTTAATGGTTGCTGGGGGAGTGGGTGAGGGAGAAGCATTTTCTTCAGTGGTTTATCTGCTGTTAAGTTGCCCATGCTCCTGTAACCAATCCTAATGAAACTCATAGGTTCATCAAAAAACAAGAAAACAAACCACAGAAATAACAGGAAATTAGAAGTGGCACTAGCTGGGGGAGAAAGGCCCTCAGTGGGGTAGAGGAAGACAAGGGAGAGCCATAGAGAAGATACGATCAAAATATATACCTATACATGCAAGAAAGGGTCGTGGTGAAGCCAACTGTTGTGTGTAATTAATGCATGATGATAAAAAGTTTAAAAGGAACTTATGGAGCTGAGTAGATGGTTCAGCATTAAAGCTCTTGCCATGTAAGCAAGAGGACTGAAGTTCAGATCTGCGGAACCCACATACACACCAAGGAGGTGTGATGTTCCCCCTGTAACTCCAGCTTCAGAATGCAGAGGCAGAGGATTCCCAGAGCAGGTGGGCCAGAGAGTCTAGATATTTGATGAGCTCTGGGTTCTACTGAGACACTCTGCCTCAATGGATAAACTGGAGAATGATCCCAGATGATTCCCAACATAGAGAAAACATAGGATGAACATACAATAGACATCACCACATGATTCCTCTGGAAGCTTCCTGTGGGACGAAGATGTTGAGATGTGTGTGAACCTTCCACTTAGGCTGTGCTCCTTCCTCCCACAGAGGGCACATCTGGCGCTCCACTCACTCCTGCGTGGACAGGCTGATGGCTCCTGTGTCCCATGGAATTCTCCAAATGGACGGATTCCCACATTGGCATGAAGCTGACCTGTCTCTGTAGATCTGTGCACCTCTGAGGCGACATGCTGATGAGGAAATGTGGAGGTTTGCTTGCAAAGGTGGATAAGAATCTTCCAAGAAAACCAAGAGGGCTTCCACACTTCAGAGTCTAGGAAAATGCCAATGTCAGCTAGAAATGGGTGGCAAGGTCAAAGTCACAAATTTAAGGTGTAGCTAGAAATAGCAGGTTCACGTAGAAAAGAAAAAACCTGTGAAGGGGCTGGAGAAATGGCTCAGTCAGGAAAGCCCTTGTGAAGCAAGAGGATGGAAGTTTACTCCCCAAAATCCACGCTTTATAGAGTCCAGCATAGTGGACGTGCTTGCAATGCCAGTGCTGGGGAGATGGAGGCAGGCAGATCTTTGAGAATGACTGGCTAAATGCCCAGCCGGCCCAGTCAAATCAGTGAGTTCCAGGTAATAGTGAGAGAGCCTGTCTCAAAATACAAGGTGAAAGGTGAAATTCTGAGAAGAACACCCAAAGTTGACCTCTGAGCTCCATACATACACACACACACACAGACACACACACACACAAAGTATACATGCATGCACAAGCACATGTACGTGCACACATACATTTTATGGATACAAAACTAGCTAATAACTTAACCATTCCCCAAACACTCAGTGATTACAATTGAATAGTTATAGAGAGATAGTCTGTATCCTGTTTGCCAAATAGCTAAATAGCTTGTGGTGGGGGAAGGTTTCACACCAGCATACTTCACTAGCAAGCTATGACTTCACACTGGGTCAGCACCTCTAACTGTCCAGGATGAGGGCCAGTGAGATGACTCAACAGGTAGAGGCGCTTACTGCCAAACACGATGAGCTGAGTTTAATCTCTAGAACCGACATAGTGGAAGGAAAAACTGACTTATGCAAATCGTCGACTGACCTCCACGCAAGTGCTGACATGTGTGGGTGCACGCATGCACACTCACTCACACATACACAAACACACACAAGAAAGAGACAGACACAGACATAGACAGACTAGGCTTCTAGGATGACCTTAGATCATTTGTCATACATTACAAACCCCGTAACTCTGAGGCAGGTGGGATCAAGTATGATGATATCATGTGTCTATCACAGGCTAAGGGAGCTGAGTGAATCCCTCTCTATCATGTAGGTAAATGTGTGCTCATACACTCATGTGCATCCTGCAGGTTTGTCCCTTTACTAAAATGGCTGATAACATAAGCACTACAGGGAGGAAGTCCACAAAAAATAGAACGTATAGAAGAAATGAACCACGGTGAGTCTCTATTGTCTGAAAGTCTCCAGGTCTTTTCCAGAGAATACACCACCAATGACATTAAATGCTGAACACGGTGTCTATTGTCTGAAAGTCACCAGGCCTTTTCCAGAGAAATACGTCACTGGCGGCACTGAATGCAGAAATACAAAGGCGCATCCCATACCTGTTCTACAGGTGAGTTTTTAAAGAAAAGAAAATGTTAAGCAAGATATTTCAACCCTTTGTTAAATTGCATTTGAAACCCTTTGTTAAATTGCATTTGAATCTGTTATTATTATTCTTCCAATCAACAATATCGCTGTCATCATTTTTATTTCTTTGGGAGGAAACCTCAAAACAATGCTATACTGCAGCAGAGGTGGTGCTTGTGCTTCCATCACCTGAGATACACCCTTGACACCCTCCCAGGAGTCTTTGCAACTTAAAGTAAAAAAAGGCCCTCAATACAGAGTGTGACTCACATTCAGAAGAGGCAGAAGGGTCAGGGTTAGAAACATAAACAAAACTTGCATGGCAGCTCAGTCAGCAAAATGTTTGTCAGGCAAGCAGGACAATCTGAGTTTAATCCCCAGAACCCATGTAAAATGCCAAGCTTGATGGTAAGCACCTGAAACCCCAGCCCTGGCGAAGCTGGGAGGAGGATGCCTGGGGCTCCCTGCCAGCCAGCATTGCCTAGCAACAAGTTCCAAGTCATGGAGAGACCATATGGCATAAACAAGCCAACTAAGGACTGAGAGAAAGATTGACCTATTTACTTACATGCACACACACATGCATCAGTATCTGCACAAAGACACAATAATATGACTGATAGAGCTGGATTTTGTCAGATGAACTGTGCTTACTGGATGATCAGAGATGCCAATTCCATAACAGGGTGAGGGGTGAAATTTTTACAATGTCATTTCCCCTTAGCAGTTATGAAAAGGGCAAGATGCTGATGTAATGTAATAGGCTTGGGCATCATGAGAAATCCGTTACTGTTTTTGTTCCCATAAAAACAATTAGTCATCCATTCATAAGAATCACTGAAGGACACCAGTTCATTCAATGGGTCACCGTCTTTCCGGCAATTCAGTATTCCCACCCTTCTTTTTCACAAGGGCTCTCATTGGCTGGGACCCTCTGGGGGAACCAAGCCCTTGAAGAAACCATGACTACAACTTCAGTAAATTATGCCTTGGAAAACACAGCCAGTGTGGAGGAGTAAAGGGCAAGCAGCCCAGCCCTGCATCTTTGAAAGCATGCTTTAAAAATAGCCACGGGGGCACTTTCCTGTTTGTGGAGCTCAGTTGCAGCTGTTCATACCCTACATTGCTTTCATAACCCTGTCTGGCCACAAAGAAAATAGGCACCACCACTAGTTGTTGAAATGGACACTATTCAACACTCGTGTACCTTCAGAAATAGCACAGGAAGCGTCAGAGACACAATGAAAGGGAAGGTGGGGGAACCTCAGGAGGACCTGAGAGAGAAGAGGGGGCATTTTTAAACAATGAGAAATATGAAATAATAAAGAAGGGCAGGAAAGAAAGGGTAGGGTTTGAAAAGGGTGTCACTGGGAATGGGTGGAAAAGGATCAGTCTTAAAGATCAAGAGTTCTCAAGGACCCCACCAGGCTTCAAGGGACGGTTCCAATGCAGTGGTCACACAGACGGCACTGGTTACATGACCTGGGTCTTAAGACAAAACCAAATATATGGATCTGGGAAAGGGACAGGGTGGGAGCTGCTAGGGAATGGAGGGACACAGGAGGGTGGGGCTGGAGAGTAATCAGGTGTTGCATACATGAATGAACCTCTCAAAGAACAGATTTAACTAGTTAAAAACAGAATTAAAAGTCAAGGTTTTTCATCAGCTCTAATGTGTCTTAGCTATGTTTACTTGAGCACCCTTCTTAATCCTGCCAACATCCACCAGAAGGGCATGGAGCACATAATCCAGCCAGTCTCTAAAATTCTAACAATGTTCTGTTGTATGAGCATGTAGAGAACACAGGCTGCCAGGCAGTGGGGAGTTGGGAGCACCACTGATTTACTGTACAGATATCTAGACCCATGATCCTGGAGAAAGGAATGAAATAAAATTGAGGCTAACCCTATGAAAGCACACTTCATGGACCACTCTTCACACACTTCAGGAGGACTGACTTCAAGAATATGGTGACAGGACTATCTTACCTCTAAGACTACAATAGATGCTGCCAGGAAGTTATATGGTCCAATTCTCAGGGACCAGAGGCAGGTTGGTAAAGCGTCCAGTTACTGAAGTCAGACACACTATACTCTTAACTCTGCTAAGTACTAGGTCTGTAAGATTCAGTGATTGTTTTAATTTTCCCCTGAACTTAAAATAAAGTAGCAATTATTCATTTCTGGAAGCAAAGAGAAAATGGAATTATGGGTATCAAATGTTGTTACCCAAACATATGACCAAAGTAAGTACTCAATATATATTATCTATTATTATTTTTTAATTTTATGTTCATAAAGTATTTTACCTATAAAACTTGGAGAAATGTGTTTCATGTTTTTCTCAGATCCTTTAAAATCATGAATCGCCTTATCGTTTTTTATGAAAAAATGACAACCTCCTTCCAACCCTTCTAGTAGGAACTGGCCAAGTAGCCACTGATCAGTCATTGACTAGATAGTGAGGACGGTCTTCAGCTCTTGGGACCTTGAACAGCTTAAGTGCATGGTAGAGTGTGGGCATGGTACCAGCCACTGAGAAAAGTTGTCCTGGCCATCAACACAATGAAGGAAAGAGGTGGAGGGGGCTCTAGGGAACTGGAGGGTACAGACACTCCGTTTTCTGATAATTGCCACCAACCCCAGTTCTGTACTCTGATTAGCCTCAGATCCCATCCTGGGCTAATGAGAGGTGTGTTCTATACAGTGCATGCTTGGGAACTCTGGCCACATGGCACCAAAACTCTATTACTGATGGAATCACGAAGCTCTTGGCTGTCAGGGATTAGAAATTACTCCAGGGTCAAATGCTGTACAAGCTCACAGGTTTTCCCTGAAGATTTGCCAAAGGTTCATCTTTTGCACCGCCGCCATATTCTGAGAAATGGGGCCACAGTAAATATGAAGATTACAAGATTCTGACTTTAATGGAATTCCGTTTTAGTGAAATGCATGGACAAATAAATACAAGGTAAATAAACTATTCATAATAGAGAAGGCTCTTTGTTCAGTTTCTCTTCAATGAGACACAATGGTAGGCATTCTGACTTTAGGATAATTTTGCCTCATAGTTACACAGATTATGGTCCATCACCATGGGGAGAAAGCTCCATGTCTTAGGAAACGGAGAAAAGGATGTATACTCTCTGGGCAACTTGTTCTCATCTACTGGTCCTTTTCTCAATCAATAGGACACTGCAAAGGGCAACTCCAGAGCTGACTAATTGGCTCTATAGTCTGAACCCTCAAATACCCCTGCATCTTGTAATGCAGATTTATATACATCTTTAAAATGGAGATAACCAGAGCAGCATCAGTGAATTGCTATGTCCGTTATTACCCCAGTACTCGGGAGGGAGAGGCAGGAAGATGAGAATTTAAATGTCATCCTGGGCTACAGAGAAAATTCAGACTGGGACACATGAAGCCCTGTCTCAAATAAAGAAACACTGAAAGCACAAACTGTAGTGCCCAAGAATTTCTGAACTGTCCACATGATGATGAAAGGGTGAGAGAAAAGACACTGGGGTTTACTCAGAAGGGAGTCAAGCAAGGACACGGGGATAGGAGGCACCTTATGTATCATCACCAAGAATAAAGCAGGCTTTTTAATACCACTAGACAGAATGAGTCAGAGCCAGGCTAGCAGGCCCAGGAAAACAGCCAACGAAGTTGACTACAAGATTGTCTAGAGACTGGCCCTAAGGAAGTGTCTGTTTGTAGCTAGGTAGGTCCTCTGTGTGGCCTCAAGCTCCATTGCCTGCTCTGTATTGACAAATGATGAATGCCAAAATCCTGATTTTAGTTCATAATCTGAATTTTACAGTTTCTCTTCAGAGCTGTAAGTTCTTCATACAGATGTCTAACGTATATGTTTGTTTACTTTCTCAAACAAACCAGAGAAAGCTACAGAAAAGGAAAGCAAACAGAGTTTGGTAATAAAAAACCAAAGACTCTTGAGATACTGTCAAACTCATCTATGTTCATCTAAGATTTCTCAAGCACACTGCACCGTAGTCATCTCTTCATCCCTTCAATAATTACCTGTTAGGCACTGAGAATGTGCCTAGCGCGGCTTCAGGTACCAGACAAATGGAAACATATGGAGCTTGTAACCGAGTGTGGGGGATAGAACATACACATATAAATAAGAATGCAATGTCATGTCTGGGGCAAAGTTGCTCTGAATGAAACTCATAAGAACAAGTGTCTTCTGGTGGGCTCTCTGGGAGGTGCAGATTGAGCAGAGGTCCCTGTAAAATATAGGCTTGAAGAGGTACAGGAATTATCTAAAGTAAAGCAATAAACCAATATGGCAGCCCAATGGGCAAGGCTGAGGGGAAAGCAAAAGACAGTAGTTATATCTTTGGCATCTGTTCAGTCAGGAGGACTCCATTCTATCACTTACCACCAAGAAGTCTACAATTTGCTTATATGTGCTTATAAACATTAATGGAAGTTTAATGTGTCTCTTTGTAAATGTACTTACATTTATTTCCATGGATTGTTACTGCTCATTTTACAGGCAAGGGTGGTACAAATGCATGTGTGTATTCATGCAGGTAGAAGCCAGAGGTCAATCCAGGGGAGCATTCCTTCAGG
>LOJH01007006.1:20949-31618 GCA_001685095.1 Ellobius talpinus | reverse complement strand
AGAGGAAAGGAGGAAGGGAAAGAAAGGACTAAGGGGCAAACATCTCAGCCTTTGAGCCTTTCAATGCAGGCTATAGCTTCATTACAACGAACAGGGTCCAGGTGCGTGTGCGCAATCTGCAGGTAAAGGCGCTTGCTGTCTGACAACCTGCACTCCATCCCTGCGGCCCACCCAGCAGGAGAACCAACTCCTGCAAGCTGTCTTCTGACCCCCAGCCTAGGCAGGAACAGACTCACACTCTCACACTCTCATACTCACACTTTCACCCTGTCACACTCTCACTCTCACACTCTCATGCTCTCACACTCACACTCACCATCTCACACTCTCATGCTCACACTCTCATACTCTCACACTCACACTCTCACACTCTCACACTCTCACACTCTCACCATCTCACACTCTCATGCTTTCATGCTCTCACTCTCACGCTCTCACACTCTCATACTCTCACACTCTCACCATCTCACACTCTCACACTCACACTCTCACACTCTCATGCTCACACTCACACTCTCATACTCACACACGCTCACACTCTCACATTCACACTCTCACATTCACACTCTCACACTCACACACTCTAACACTCACATTCTCACACTCACGCTCTCATACATATGAATAAACGTAAGAATTTCTAAAATGAATGAGACCCACCAATATTTCCTAATGCAGAAAAATGTCCTATGATGCTATTATTAAATGGTTAAAAGGCTTGATACACAAAGACATACAATAGGATGAATACAGCTAGGCATGCTCATATGTCTATGTGTTTGTATGTGTGTGCATATATCTATGTGCCTGTGTGTATGTCTGTATATATGTATCAACGTGTCTGTATACTTGTGTGCGTATGCGTGTGAGTGCGCGCACATAAGCACAGAGAGAATGGTCCTCGGGGCTGCAGAACACACAGTAGAGAGCCGTGACTACAGAAGTGGGTAAAACCTAGAACAAGTGACCACACAGCAGTGCATTTTCTCTGTGTGACCTGCCTGACACTAGCACTAAGAAAGCCCTGGATCTCACTGGAGTAACAAAAATGATGGAGAATGAACAGAAGAAAGGAAATGGCAGGGAACATTGCTTGTTAAAACTCAAGCCACCTGGATACTAAGTGCTGATAAAGTAGCGGGACTGACAAAGGATGGAGCAGGTTTGCAAGAGGAGTAGCTCTCAAATATATAGCCAGTGATGTATGAGCATGCTCCAAACAGTCCTGCTGCATACACACACGCACGCACGCACACATGCATGCACACGTGTACACACAAAGATTAAAAATAGGAATTTCCTTGACTCCAGCTGACCTCCGGTCTCCACATGCATGAACGTGTGTGCACATACACACAGAGAGAGAGAGAGAGAGAGAGAGAGAGAGAGAGAAGGAGGAGGAGGAGGAGAGAGAGAGAGAGAAGGAGGAGGGAGAGAGAGAGACAGAGAGAGATTAAAAGTAGGAATTTCCTTGGCCCCAACTGACCTCTGTTCTCCACATGTGTGAGTGTACACACACACACACACACACACACACACACACACACACATACACATTAAAAGTAGGAATTTCTGCCACATTCTTGTTCTGGGGTAATTCTTTGGCATTGCCTGTGGAGGAGGCTCTGGGTCCTCCTCCTGAATGGTCATTCATGGTGTCCTAGATGCGACTGTGGAGAAAAGCCAGGGAGTGGAGAAAAGCCCGAGATGGAGACAGAGACAGACACTCCTGAAAGACTCTGCCTCCCATCCAGGAGCCTGGGAGCCTGGGGACAGGCAGAAGGTGGGTGATGAGATCTCTCGCCTGCCTGTACCTTGTGACTGAATACAGTTCCAGTGTTTCCCCAGTTGAGTGGCAGCCAGGGCTCCAGCTGCATGAAATTGGATGGATAAAAGATGGAGCAGAGGGCACCAAGACCTTGGTCCCCTGTCGCCTTGTCACCGACTTTCCTAGAGACAAGCTAGTGCATTAAGCTGCTGAAGTCAATAACGAAATGGATGGCGGATAAAAGCGGAGAGAGACTGAGAAGCCCACAAAATTGCTCCTTCCTCCGGAGTCCCAGGGTTCTGGAGAAAAGACCTCCAGGGAAGGGTCTCTGTAAATGTCAGAGGAAATGCCAGGTCACTGGTGGTGGAGTCGGACGGCTTCAACCCAGAAGCTGAACACCTACTATGCGTGTGAAACCATTCCTAAATCCAAAGTATCAAAACACGACACATTTCTGGTTTCAGAGAAGGAGTGGTCAGCAGAGATCTCTGTCCTCTGCACTAAGCTCAGCACGACAGTGGGTGTGCCCACTCCTCCCTCTGGTCATCACACAGCCACCAGTGAGGTGACTGTAGTTTCCACGTTACTTTACAGGAAAGGCCACTGTGGTGATTTGAAAGGGTAGGGCTCCCACAGACACATGTGTTTGATAGCTTGGCCCATTGGGAGGGGCACTCTTAGGAGGTGTGGCCTTGTTGGAATAGGCGGGGCCTTGTTGCAGGAGGTGTGTCACTGTTGGGGATAGGCTTGTGAGGTCTCAGCAGCTCAAATCAGTTCTCTCACTGCTGCCTGTGGATCGAGATGTAGGACCCCAGGCTCCTTCCCCAGCACTCTGTCTGCCTGCACGCCACCATGCTTCCTGCCATGAAGATAACGGACTAAAACTCTGAAAATGCCAGCCAGCGCCAGTCGAATATTTCCTTTATAAGAGTTTCCGTGGTCATGGTGTCTCTGCACAGCAATAGAAACCCAACTAAGACAGGCACTGAGGCTCAGAGGCCCAGTTACTCCCTGGCACCTGGATAGTGCAAAGGTGGACTTGGGACTTCTCCAGGTATGTCCCTGTCCAGTCCCTGCTCCACTACATTGTGTGGCATCCTGGTGACTCTTCCAGAAGACCCTGGATGAGAGGGCTCTGCAAAAGCCAGCTTGCTGAAACTGCTGGGAAATCTGAGATGGTGCCCTTGATACCTGTAAAATGACACAGCAAGCTCACCTCCTGAAGGAGGTTCTGTAGCTCGGTGGGATAACAGGTGGGAAATGCCTGGTGCCTCCTGGGAAGCCATTCCTGTCATTAACAATGGCCATATTTATGACAGATGCCTGGAGAAGGTGGGGGGGTCTTGGTCTTCCTCCGACCAAACGCATCCACATGTCCTTCCTCTTTTTCCTTCCCTCTCTCCATCCCCCTGCCTCACCTCTCCCTCCTCTATTCCTTCCTTTCTCCCCCACTCTTTCCTCACTCCCACGTGTAACTGGATCCTCCAGTGGTCCCAGTATGTGTTCTTGTCCTTAGGCAATAAAAGTCTCTCTTTGACTCCGGGGTCCCCCATACGCTCCTGGGACCCATAGTCCAGCAGTTAATGACCATAGACTGAGAAAACCACAAATGGAAGGAAACCCTTTCAGGTGATGACCAGAAATGCAAGGGGGGAGAAAAGGAGGCTATGAGGGAAAATGGTGATCTCTCTGAGAAATATCTTGTCACTGCCTGACCACAGACACAATGAGAGAGACCTCAGGACCAGGCAGGCTAGTTGTCCCCACTTGCCCTGGCACAGTGAAGTCCCTATGTGCTCCCCACTACTTTCCCACAAGCTCCTGGTGGCTGCACAGAACCCAGCTTAGCAATGCCCCCTCAGGCTGTGTGCTGGCTGTGCCCGTCCAGTCTCAGCCACCATAGCCCTCACGCTCACAGGCAGGGCCCAGTCCTACCCGAGACCTGGTGGTCTAGAGTGCTGGATATTTCTGACAGACCCGTTCTCTGGTGTCAGAAGCAATGGAACCAAATGCCTGAGACTGGGTCACAAAGCATGGCAATGTCCATCTTGCTGTCATGCTGCCTGTGTGGACATCCTGACTTTGGGGCTTTTACAAGGAAACTGGCCTACACATCAGAGACCTGGGGGTGGCCTCTGGCCAGCAACCAACAAGAAAATGAGACCCTGGGGATCCTAATCCAACAGTCCACAAGAAAAAGAGCCTGCAACACTCGCAAAAGCTTAGATCCAGTTCCTTTCCAGGGAGCTTTCTACTGATGCCACAGCCCAGGCTGGCAGAAATGGCTTCAACGGTAGGACCATCTCCCCACTGCCGGGGAAGGGGGTGTCAGTATATGGGTGACTTTAAGCTGTCAGAGTTCCCTTCAAGACAAAAGATGATGAATACACTGTTCCTGGTCCAGCTCCCTAAATGGACCTTTAGAAACTTCTAGAGCTGAAGTCCCTCTGGCAGTCTGCACGTCTGAATGCATGCATATCTGGACACATGCATGTCTGCCCTAGTTTGCTTTCTGTTGCTGTGATAAACATTCTGACCGAAAGCAACCTGGGGGAGGAAAGGGTTTATTTGTCTTACAACTTCTGGTCACAGTCCATCCTTGAGGGAAGTCAGGGCAGGGACTCAAGCAGTAGCCATGGAGGAATGCTGGCTCACTGTCTGGCTGCCTCTTGGCTGGCTTTCTTTTGCAGCTCAGACCTACCCTCCTACAGAAGGTGCTGCCCACTGTGGACCGGGTCTTCCTACACCAACCATCTATCAAGGCAACACCCCTATAGATGTAGTCACAGGCCACCCTGATCAAGCCAGAGGGGTGTGGAGGGCCTCTGCCGTCTGAAAGCTCACCAGAGGCAGTACCTTCTTATGTCAGTTAGTCTTTGTTGTAGCTGCTTAAACACCCTTCCAAGCATGGAAAAGACTTCTGCTAACAGAGCTGGGATCTGAGAAGACAAAGCAATCCAGGAGAAGGCAGGTGGGGGAGGGGCTAGGAGACTGGAGGCCTAAATGAGATTATTACTGAGTTCTCAGAACTGCTCAGTCCCTTCCCAGCCATGGAATAATAACGCTGGGCAGAGGGTTGGCCAGGAGGATGCATGGTGAGGGTGTCCGTCTCTGCTCTGGGGGAGGGCTGGTCCAGCCTAGACATAAGGATGGGGAAGAACACCAGAGGAATGAGGAATGAGCTACATCTGCCAGCCTGAGTGCAATTCCTAGAGAGGGGGAGCCAGCCACCTGGGGAGAGCTGCCAAGGGAGCCTGTGAGGGCAGGGTGAGGGCTGGAGGCCCCACATGGCTCTTTCCTTCAAGGGATACTATCCCCACCCCAGGAGCAGTTTGCATCTGCCCCATCTCACAGAAGATGGAGCGAGTAGCCCTTCAACGGGTGCCTGTGTAGACACCACACCTACACAGGGTCAGTGAAGACCCAGGCTCATCCCATACTTCCTCCTTTCCTCCTCGGATGGCATTTGAAGTGAACCTAATACAATCCCATTCTTCCTGTCAGAATAAAACCTCCCCAGATCCTCTAAGTTGCTGTGAGTTTTTGTGCTGGTTTTCAGAGCAAACCTCTCCACACGGTAAGGACCAGTATTTGACTAGAAGCATTATTGGCTTTCCAGTGATCCCTGGTGATGCATTTCAATGTTCCTGCCCCTCCCTGGTTGGGGAAGACCCTGGAAGCCGGGTGCTGTGCTGCAACGCCAGCCTGAGGGTGGAAGGGTCTCCACAGGAGGTTGCTGACACCCTCACTCCAGGCCCCCACTGTCCCTTCCAACCCTATAGCTGCACCCCAAACCTAGACACCCTCAAATAGTGTGCTACTTCCCAACACTGAAGGCCTTCGCAGGGGCTGTTCCTCACCTGGGACAACCCTTCCCACCTCTCTATCTGGAGACCCCCCTGACCTCCCAGCCTGAGGATGAGGATGGGAGGTGGGAGGAAATATATATGGTCTGTCATGGTTGGTACCACACTGTGCAGGAAGTGAGAGCTCTCAATGAAGCCAGTACAAGACCAGTGCCCAGCACCAATCACAGGGGAGGCTACACCAGCCCATTTCACAGGGAGAAAAGCTGAGGCTCTAGCCATGGAACGACCTGCCTAAAGTCTCCTCAAGGTCAGTGGAGGGGCTGAAGTGGGCCCGGAAAGCTCCCGTTTCTTCTTTTATCTCAAGTGGTCTGTCCACCTCACCCCCGGGGTGGTCTCTCTTAGTCCCTCCTCCAGAGAGGAGTCACGCTCTGTGTCTCTCCAGCATCTGGCCTCTGTCCTCTCTTCCCCATGAGCGAATTGAGGTGGGCAATGCTAAGGCTGCTCCCCATGGTCTGGAGGAAAACAGGAGTCCCCATCCAAGACTCCAGCTGATCCCTGTGTTCACCTAGGAACTTGGCCTCTGTGATGGGGTCAGATCGTTGTCTGCACACACACACAGGATGGGGGCAGGGATGAGTAGACAGCATTAGCAGAGAGGGACAGTGGGGCTGGTTCCTTCTTAGGATGGTGACCTTTCTATCCCTGAAGTACTGGCCCTTTCTCAAGGAACAGTGAGGAGGGGGCTTCTACATCACAGGCAGAGATGACTGAGGCCCCTACCTGGCTGAGACTTCAATTCAAGGATGCCCAGTCTCTGTGGGTCTCAGGCCAATACAGGCTTTCATGTCTTCCCAGCAATCTCTTCATTCCCCTTGGTCCTCATGGTCTATGACTGCCTGCAATGTTCAGAGTCTGTGAGTCAGAGATCCCATTTCAGCATGTCTGACTTCACCAAAGAAGCTCAGAGACTGAACCCAAGCAAGGGACAGGCAGACAGATCAGAAAATCCTCCCCATAAGTGAAGGAAGGTTTTAGAACACCCATCTTAGCATCTACAGGAGGAAGAGGTTGGACTTAGGGTCTCAGGATCTTCTCAGCAATAAAATATGAAGTTCCTGGGAGTCCCCAGCCTCATGTCCCTCCTTGCTCGTGCACCTCAATCCTTCCCATCCACAACACTGCAGGATGAATGGGCCCAATGGTACCAGAATCCTCTGGATAAAGTCCACGGACTCAGGATGCTGGTTGAAAGCCCCGGTTCTGCAGTTGCTGTGGTTTCTAGGCCATGTCCCTTGCTGACTGGAAATTTCTACTGTTTTCCTGAGTTGTGGTGTCAACAGCCTAGGGACCAGAAGCCGCAACCCACTGTCGTTCCTGGCCTGTCTGTCTTCCTCAGGGGCACCTGCTCTGCTACAGGGTCCCCAGGGTCCCACTGTGCCTCTGGGGTTAGAGCAGGGCCGTCCCCCTTGAAAGGTGTTTGGTTCCCACAGATAAGAAGGGCCTATAACACTGAGGGAAGCTGGTGGTCCTCTAGGGCATCAGGGCTTTCTGCCCCCAAGCCAGCCTAAGCAGTTCCTGAGCTGGGGGTTGGGACTCCAGGACACTCAAAGTCGACAGACTCGGCCATGGAGGGTCAAGAGCATAGCAAACACCCCCAACTGGCCTGACTCCATCTGCCTGAGGCCCTGTGAGCCTCAGGCAACAGGCTCCTGGGCTGTGCAGGCCTAGACTCTGGTCAGTAAATCCAGCTTGCCCATGTGGGACCTGGGGTCCAGTGGACAGCACACCGGTCTCACCTCCAGGACCCAAGGGACAATGGCTTCTCCGCAGTCCCTACCCTCACTCCCTACTCGAGTGTGGTGTTCAGGGATCACCACATGGCAGGGATCATGTCTTCCTTGAGAAGGATTCCTTTACAAGTATCTAGAACAAAGTAAAATGTGGTTGACAGGTGGAGGTGGAGGGAGCTGAGTTGAATCTGTCTAGGGGAGTCAGCCCCTCATTCTCACTGTTAGGGAGAGAGACCAAAGATGCAAAGGCCTCTCTAGGCCTCCATTAAGGGACACCCCTGACATATGCCTGGCTTCAGCAACTTTCCTTAGGCACGGAGGCAAATTCCATTACCCTTTTCTTCTATCCTTGACTCTAAAGCCAGAACCACTTGACTGGAGCTGCCAAGTTCTGCTGCTTTCTGGGGTGGAAACATGTCCCCCTTGTTTAACTATATCATTGCCAGCTTTCTGCTTGTGACAGTTCCTTTCACTACCTATACTTGATTGTTCTAGAATTTTCTCTGTAGACCAAGTTGGCCTTAAACTCAGAGATCTACCAGCCTCTTCCTTCTGAGTGCTGGGATTAAAGGTGTGCACCACCACACCAGGCTGTAAGCTTTTCTTTAATTCCTCTTCACAAGTTGGAAATTTAGCTGGGTGGGATCTTGCCCTGAAGTCGCCATGCCCTTTATTGCATTTTTTAATCTGTTTATCTCCTTGAACATGGGACTTAGCTCCATTCCACTTCCTGATGTTCCTTTTCTCCTCAAATTGTAATTTTGCCTTTTTCCTTTCTTAGCTTGCTCCTTTTCATTATAAAGCTTTATAAACATGAGATCTGGTAAGCATATGACAGGGTCAATCTTCAGTTGTTTTGAGATTGCCTCTGCCAACAGAATTCATCCAAATCTCTTCACTTTAGCCTCAGACAGACTCTTCAGACAAGGGCAAAAAGCAGCCACATTCTTCACCAAAATATCCCAAGGAAGACCTCAAGGCAACATAATAAAATTCTTCTCCTCTGAAACCTCTCAATCCAGGCAGCCACAGTTTAAGTCCCCCTCAGCACCACTGTCTTCCATGCTCCTACTAGGATGGCCTATTAAGAAGAATTTGAAACCTTCGACTGCTTTTCTAGTCCACACTCCCAAGGTCCATATTTCTTCAAATAAATGCATGGCCTGGCTTATCACAGCAGTTCCAGTCCCTGGTACTAACTTCTGCCTTAGGATTTCAGTTACTGTGAAGAGACACCGTGACCATGACAACTCTTATAAAGGAAAACGTTTAATTGGGTGGCTTACAGTTTCAGAGGCTTTGTCCATTATCATCATGGTCTACCATGGTTGTGTGCAGATAGACACGGTGCTGGAGAAGGAGCTGAGATTCCTGTATCTTGAGGTGTAGGCAACAGGAAGTGATCTGAGGTACTGGGTGTGGCTTGAGCATGTATGAGACCTCAAAGCCCACCTCACAGTGACACACTTCCTCTAACAAGATTATACCTGATCTAACAAAGCCACACCTCCTAATAATACCACTCCCTGTGAAGTTATAGGAGTCAATTACATTCAAACTACCCCAGTATCTAAGGTCACAGGGCAAGAGACAGAAGTGGAACCTCCCCACCCCACCTTGGACAGGAGTGTCCTCCCCACCAAAACACTTTATCTGCCTCACAGGTATGTGTACTGTGGTGAACCTCTCTGTCCCCTCACCATGACAAGGCAACTATAATTCCTCATTTACCCTAAAAGAAAGTAGAACACTTGCCTGGGCTATACAGTGTGGATCAATGATCAGGGTTCAAAACCAGGATTTAGGGGATGAAAAACCTTTTATTGGCCATGAGCACTGGAAAGGACTCCGAATTCACCCCAAAATGGGGTCAAAGCCTTAATGAGCGCCTACGGCCTTTCCAGAGACCTGGGCCCATGCTGGGTCTGGGTATCAAGTGATGCCTTCAGGATCCCCGCACTAGCTGCTTTCTGCAGTAGCGTGACTCACTATGGGAGGATCAAGAAGAGACCTCCTGAGCCTGAGCCACAGGCAGATCTCCCAGGCCTAGCATCTGGGCTCAGAGGCAGCCGGCCTTTGATCCAGAGTCCAGATACAGCTGCTCTGATGTGAAGTTGATGCCTTGTGAAGCCAGATCCCATCAGGGGACAGATCAGAACCGTGCTGCCTCATTACTGATCTGACCTATTTTGCACTCCCCCTGGCTGGGAGCTGAGGTGGCTGCTATAGTAACGGCACAGAAAGGGAAGAAGGGGACAGAGGCAGCCCCTGGGACACTGGTTCTCTACCTAAAGGAAATAAAGCTTATGGACCATGTGGGGCCCCAGGGCCTGGCCTCCCCACTTCCCACCACAGCCCTGGGGCCTGGACTGTCCCTTCCCTTTCCTCTCCTGAAGCTTTAGTACTGTCCCAGACACCGCTCACATCAGTCAGTGCTAACCCTGTCAAAGGGTTGGGGGAGCAGAAGTGTGCTGGCCTATGTATGTGGCTCATGACTCGGTCACTCATTCCTACATTAATGGCTTTTCAGAGCACTTGTCGTGAGTTGGGTCTCAATGTGGAAACAGGGTAGCACTGGGACCACCTAGGACCAGAGTTGAGTTGAAACTGGGCAGTCACTTCTGGGAGGCCACACCCCCTCTTAGTGTAACTCTTTAGGCGCTGGTTCTTCCTGGTGCTTGAGTTTGGGGACAATCACACCGAAAATGTGCCTAGTGTTTACATACTGTGTTCAGGTACCAGCATCATAGGGCTTGGGTATCCATAGGCAGTGGAATCCTCCAGTCAATCCTCAGATTCCAGGGACCACACCAGGTACTGGGGCTACAGTCCACAGTGTGAACAACTCCCTGGGGTCCAGTGCCGGCTCCACACCATGTCATCTGAGGCCCCTTCCTAGTCTGCATCCTCCTCCAGTTTGATCACTAGAGCTGGTTTTGAGGTCCAGCCCCCAGGCTCTTCCCCTCTTCCTCCAGCCCCAGGCCTAGCATGCAGATGATGTCTTTGGTCTGGCCTCCCCTATAATTCTTAAAAATCATCGTGCAACCTGGGTGTTATGCTTCAGAAAGTGTTTGTGTTTAATTCCGTATGTCTCATCTCAGTGAGATGAGTGAAGGCCAATGGAGTCAGAGAGCTCCCCACTCCATCCCTGCTCCATCTCCTATCTATTCCCCATCTCTCCCTTCATTCTGCTCCTTATATCTATCTATCTCTCTCTCCATATATATGTATATTTATATACATATATATTTCTCTCTCTTCTCTCTCTCTCTCTCTCTCTCTCTCTCTCTCTCTCTCTCTCT
>LOJH01007006.1:0-14285 GCA_001685095.1 Ellobius talpinus | reverse complement strand
TCTCTCTCTCTCTCTCTCTCTCTCTCACACACACACACACACACACACACAATCCTCCTAGTATACTGTGAAAGTGATAATACCACGAGTCAGTCAGCTTTCCATTACTGTAACAAAATACCTAAGATGAGCAAGTTAGGAAGAAGGAAAGGTTGTTTTTGTCAATTTGAGAAGATTTCAGTCTGGCTGAAGCTTTGGGCTTACCGTGGTCCAGGACATCATGAATCAAAAACTTGCTGTAGTGAAAACCCCCACCCTATGGTGGGATCCAAAAAAAGGGGCCAAAGTGAAGACATCAGGGTCCCCCAAGCCCCCCCAAGAATATACCCCGGTGACCTCACAGCTCCCAGTAGGCCCCATTTCTTAAAGAAGTCAAACCTTCAAAATATGGGCTTCTGAGGAACCTTCCAGATCTCACACAAAGAGAAATCTGTGAAAAACAAGCTTTGACTAGATTCTAATAAAAATGTGCTCACAAACATGGATATTGGATTTTGTACAATTTCATATACCACAAAGTATTATACTCTGGATGGTGGCCTGGACTGGACTCACAGACCATAGTTAACAGCTTTGGGCAGAGCAAAGCCAATCCATTTCAATGACCCTGCTCTCATGGATGCTCGTTACACCCCCCATATGATGCTATAGAACTAGAATTATTGAGCCAGTTAAAGCCCCCGACATAAAGCATCCCCTCCCCTCCCCAATGAATGGCTGTCTGTGGTCCACTCGGCAGGACAGATCTGTCTCACATGACAACAAAACTAGCCCATGTCCATGACCATGCAGTCTGTCATCTTGGCGTTCACTTTCACTCCCTGGCAAAAGGAACCAGGCCAGGCCTGTGGCCAGCAGAGCTGGGAAAGCCAGATCGTCACATAGGCACAACTCTCTGAGAGTTATTCTAGCTGCTGGGCCAGACCACACTGGTTAATGGATGCCACTTGTTAATGCTGTGGGGGAAGACACGCCCCTCTTTAATCTGCTGCAGTGCCATTAGGAGAGAAAACACTTGCTTGGGAGCTCCTGTGGCCTTTGGAAACTGCAATAACACTAACAGCCAAGGCAGCTCCAGCCTTAACTTTCCTTAACCAGCCAGGGCTGAGACCTCAGAGAGGTGGCTCTGTGGGGCTCTAGTTTGGAGCCCTGGAGCTCTGGGTCCTGTTTCCAGATTCTTCTGGCCTGGAGAGCCAGTGGGGTGGAAGGAAGGCAGGAAAGAGAAGGAGGCCCTTGTGTGGAAGCCACCATCCTGCCACTCTGGGGCATGTTAGAGAGTAAAGCACAGAACCAGGCTGTGTTGGGGAGGCTGGGCTTTCTTCTTAGAATTTCTGCACAGCAGTTCCTGGAAGGGTGCCCTGTTCCAACATTAGGTTCAATACTCTCCCCAAGTTGCTGATCTAAGTCAGGAATATTGCCCAGCTTCCAGTCAGGCTAGCAGAAACACTTCTTGTTTCAATTTCTTGGTATTGGTTTTATATTCTACACATTTGTATGTATCTGCGCATTTGTGTCCTTGAATGCAGTTAACTGTGGAGGCCAGAAGGGGGCAAGAAATTCTCTAGAGCTGGAGTCACAGGGAACTGTGAGTCACCCAACCTGAATGTTGGCAACCATGCTTGGGTCCTCTGCAAGAATGGTGTGCACTCTGAACCTCTGAACCATCTCTCTAGCCCTTCAATTTTGCTTTTATATTTGAGAACCAAAATTCTGGTTGTTTGCAGAGAGGCAACCTTTCCCATCATCCGTACTCCTGTGACTCCCTGGCTGAGCCTAGAGTCTGAGTATCCTATCACTCAAATGGAGAACAGTTGGAAGGCCTACACACTCATTCTTGGCCCTCTCCACAGTCCAGCCTGGTCCTTCTTTCCCTCCCAAGGACCCGTAACCAGGAATCTCTGGCCCCAGCCACCTGTTGTTTCTTAGGTCTTGGCCCAGTGAGGTACTACTGCCATCTGCTTCCCAGCAGCAGGTCCCCAGTTTCCAGCCCTGACCTCTTGACCTCTCTGACCTCTGACTCTGATTACACAATAGTTACCCAGTTCGGAGCACTATCTTCACATCCCAAACACCGGCAGATGCCTTGGCCACCAGGACCAAGGCTCCTTGCTTTCTCATGGGCTACTCAGAGCCTTCTGCAGTTCCCCACACTTCTGCCAGATCAGTAGATTCCACAGAGCCTCAGTTCCACTTATCAGCACCAGTCTTGCACGCCTGCCAAACCCCTGACTTATTTTCAGACCCTTTCCAGGTTCCTCTAACACCACTCCTCCCTCTGAACAGATTTGCTCAAGTTCAGGGTCTTTGCTAAGCACTCCCTGTGCCCAGCCCTGAGCTGTGGCTTGAAGTGACTGCCACACTGTGCACTCCTAGTGACCCTGGCATTGCTGTTCCATCCAATAGTGAGGCAAGGAGGGTTCAAAGACAGAAGCAGGCCACCAGGGCACCTGGACAGGATGTGGCACAGATGGGATTAGAACCTGGGGCAATTGTATAACGCCACCCTTCTATCCACCACCTTCTTCCCAGGTGAAAGATCCCTTCTGGTCTGGGTTGTGAGCTCTCCAGGGTCTCTCCTATTTGTTAATAATGGTTGCCAGACTGGGGCCCAGCGCATGTCACACACTTTGCCAGGGCCTGCTAACTGAGGAGCAGAGACAGCACAGAGGCTGCTGGGACCCTCCCTCCCCTGCCCACCACTCCTACTACTTGATCCCTCGGTAAGCAAAGCCTTTAAACCAAAAACAATTTTACACTTCATTTGAGTTAATCATGGAAGCTCTTTCTAGAAGCCATCTCCCCATAATTGTCTGCAGAAAGGCAAGTGCCTGCCCGGAAGCCCCACCCCACCTCTGTCACGGAGCCCTGAAGCCACAGAAGGGGGTGGCAGGTAGAAAGGACTGCGCACCAGGAGCTGAAAACAATGTCTAGCTGTGGATCCACCGGCCTGGGTGCTGTGGTGCAGTGGGCAACACTAATGACTCCATCCTCCCAAACACACCTCATAGAGGGGAAAAGACCACATTTAAACAAATCACCAAGCTAGGAGTGGCAGTGAAGACCCATACTCCTACTCGAGGGACTGAGACAGGAGGAAGATTAAGTTTAAGGTCTGTCTGGGCCACAGGGTGAGTTCAAGGCCAGCCTGGGCAACTAAGTGAGACTCTGTCTCACTAAGGAATAAGCAAGTAGATAAGTAAACAAATTATGTAATAAAGAACCACAGAGTTGGCCTTAAACTAAACAAATCTTAAGATGCATAGTCATGGGCTCTCATTTTAACCTACAATTACCTTTTTAAAGGACCTGAATGCAGTGTGAGACACTTAAAATATGACAACAGCTTTTGGAATGCCAGTCAATCATAGTACATGCTTAGAGGCTGGGAGGGTGGCTCAGTTGGCAGTGTTTGTCTAGAATGCATGAACACTGTATGTTGAACCCCCAGTACCATGTAAACTGAGAACAGCGGTACATGCCTGTAATCCCAGCACTTGGGATGTGGAGGCAAGAGGATTACAAATTCAAGGTCATCCCAGCCACACATCAAGTTTGAGGCCAGCTTATTAGGTACATGAGACTTTGTCTCAAAAAGCAAAAACAAAATGAAACAAAATAAAAATCATCTGCCCAAGAGAACTGAGCACATATGCCCACACATCACATGTGTGTAAGACTCAGTGACTCTTTATTCATGGTGGGCAAAAGTGAAACAACCTGAAGCCTGTCTTTGTAAGAACAGAAGGTACATTGTGGAGACTGCCCTGGACAGGCGGGTCATTCTTCAGTGGCAGCTTCCTAAGAAAGAAGATCAGGAGATGAGAAAGAAAAAAAGAAGAAGAAGCAGCTAAGGAAATGGGGGTCAGGAGGTCTGGCACAAGCTATGTCTTATGTCAAGCAAGTTTATTAAGAAGTACAGCATTGTATATACAGTTTTCAGCTGAAAAATGGTACAGAGTCGGCAGAGAACTATCATACAATGGAGCAAAGTCAGCGGGAAGCTCAATTAAGCAATGTGTACAAAGGGAACACAGGTTATCTCAAGTGCATCACAGGCCGAGTGTTCGGCCGTCTTCCGACTGTCTTCCGGCTGATAACACAGTCTCTCTACAGGGGAAAAGTTAAGTTCTCAGAATCCAAAATCGCAGCTCCTTTAAGGCCCTGGCCTCAGGCAAACTGGCCTTGCAAGGCATGTTCCTGGCTTTAAATAAGGAGCTATGTTCCTTCTCCATACATCAGGGCCTCGGGGAAAACCTTGGATCAGCCTGGCTCCAGTGACATGGAACAGAATGGTGCTTGAAAAGATGAACAGATTAATGCACCCCACAAGACACGTGTGAGCACCAGCAGCACAGTTCACAGAAAGAAAAGTACACATTTAGCACAGATCTTCTGTACTTTACAGTTCAAGTAATACAAGCTGACCTGAAGTGATAGGAGACGGAATGTGGGGTCCCTCTCAGAGTAACAAAAAGGCTCTCTGGGGGAGGAAAACCTTGCTGAAGCTGGATCTGAGTACTGGCTGTGTGGGTGCACCTGTTTCTGAAGCTCACGAGCTCCTTCCCTCTGCTGCCATCCTGCCATCTGGGTGATGAACATACAGCTAGCTCCTAGCTGTCCCAGTCGGATATGCGGTTGATCAGGTCAAAATCTAGGGGTTCTGTGGTCAGGGGCCTATCCATCGCTGCTGGGCCTTCTGCAATGGTTTCACAACTTGTCCATCGTTGTCATGGGAACCCTCCCCCCACTCTCCCTCAGGTGGATTTTCACCTCTAGCAAGCAAGCTCGGGATCATTCCCACCTCTGTAAGTTCATCGAGAGGAAGAAAGCAAGGTGTGGAGGGTGTCTAGAGCCTGTTGGTTTTGTGTGTGTTATTGCTCTCATTGGCTAGAGCAAGTCCATCAGCCAAGGTGGAAGAGGTAGGTAGAGATCCCCATGCTTGGTGGAAGGATGTGAGGGCCACATCCTCAGGGTACAGACTCGGGGAGGGAAAGAACACGACAATATTGCAGGCACATGTATTACACTTTAATACATAAAACGCAACAAACAAAAATTTATGGGAGGAAGCTGGGTCAAATGAAGACAAAATGTATTGAGTCCCAGTGGTTCCTAAGTTTCCATATATTCTATTCCAACCAAGAGTTGGTAGAACACAGGACAACCAATGTAGCGAGTCTTGAGGAGATG
Source organism: Ellobius talpinus (assembly GCA_001685095.1). Lineage (NCBI taxonomy): Eukaryota > Metazoa > Chordata > Mammalia > Rodentia > Cricetidae > Ellobius > Ellobius talpinus. The sequence continues at coordinate 9,095 of LOJH01007006.1, read as the reverse complement.
GCTGAAAACTGGGCTGAACAAGAGGGGTGGGGACATATCCGTACTGGGCCCCTGGTGTAGCTTGCCACTGGGTTTCAGAACGTTGGACAGCTCCCATGGCCTTCCTTGGCCTTCCTCTTCACAACTTCTGCCTCTACCTGGTTCCTTGACTTCTGGGTAGAATTATCTAGTTAAATGAAGTTCACTCTTGCTGCCAGAAATGAGAGCATAGGTTCTGGGACCAGATTTCATGAGTTCAAGTCTTGCCTGCCTCATACAAGCTGTTCAGGGACAGACAGTCCTCAGGAGACTGTATTTATAGATCACTTGGTAAATTCAATGAAATAATAAAACAATGAAGCAGAATAATACAAGACAGTTAAATGTGCTCATTTAAAATGTAAAAGCTACTGGACTAGATGGCTTTTGTCTTGGTCCCAGTACTTAAGGATGAGCAGAGCAAGGTGTGGTTGGTAGTTGGAAACTGAGACCCATCTTTTTCTGACAACTTGCCCCATGTTTGCTCAGGCACTGTCATCCCCACCACCAGGATTGGCACACAAGCATGTTCCACCTTCCATATTGCTTAGATACCTGCCATTTCTTCATTGTCTTCTCTTACAGCCCTTCCTTTTTGGAACCTGTTCCCTCTCTATCAAAAGGACTATTTGTCCATTCACACAGGGAAAAAAATCCAGGAATTGATATCTCCAGCCATGGCTGGATCCAGAGATTCAAATGCATCCTTCCTGAACACAGGCTTCTGTTTTCTTCTGTGTTGGCAGCATCATGGACCACCTGCAGACGGAAAACTGCTACAGGAGTGTCTGCTTGAATCACAAAGACCATAGACCCTTTTTCTAGAAGTGAGCATGTTTCTGCCATGACTCTAGCTGAACTCACAAGCATATACTTCACACACTAACATGCACACTTCCATACGCTCATTGTCTCACATTTTAATTTACATATGCACTCAGACACCCCAAAACCACATTTGCCTATGCTTCACACCTACACTCAAGCACTCATGCATGTATTCATGAGTACAAGTACAAACATGTGCACACATATACCTGCATGGGCATGCACAAACATGGGTGTTTTCATAGATCCTGAATACACATACAATCTCACACATGCATGCACACATTCTTATACCAACATCCAACTCACACCCTCCCATGACCACACATGCTCTCTCACATGAATACATCAGATCCACAGGTACATGGGTGCAAATGTACATGAATACAAAGGCACACACATGCATACACAAACTTGCTCGATACCACCTCTTCCTACTTCTGTGAGCCTCTTGGCTACTAAGAATTTTTGTACCCCCAGCAGTCACAATCCTTGGGTCCTGCTCTGTTATGCCCTCCCCTGGGGGGAATCACCTGAAACCTTAGTACGAGTACCCTCTCTCCTCTTCCTTTCCCTGCTCCTTCCCCCACCTTCCTCACCCTCTGGGTTTCTCTGCAGCTTTCCCCGTCTCCCCGCTTGCACATCCCGCTCCACCTTCCACAGCTAATTAAATGATAGCATGGAATGTTTCTCATTTGTGTTTGGCTCCGAAGCACACCAGAGCGAGCTCTCATTAGGTGGCCTGCAGAAGATGGGCTGCACGGGGCCGGGAGTGCCAATTGCCATTCCCGGCCCATCCTGAGAGCCATTAGGTATTCACTGGGAAAATTCAGAAGCCAGAACCCAAATGCCTGGGTGGGAAGGGTAAGTGTAGGCAGGACGACCACACCTGAGGGCAGTCCTGGGTATCCCAGGCTATGGGCTGTAGCTGGAGCAGGAGAGAAGAGGTACAGTTGGTCACAAGTGGCCCCATCACTGGCACCAGAGTTTTTGGTATCAGAAATTCCCATCAGCCCTAGCTAGAGTCTGATTAAGGCTCCCAGCCTAGGCCCCAGGACTCCAGGGTGCCAACTGCCAGGAGACCTATTTGTCCTGCAAGAAAACCTTAGCTGTGTGCCCCTAGAGTCACTGGTGAGGGCAGAGCAGAGTCCAGGTCACCACAGTGTGTGCTGCTGTGATTGGCTGGAAACTTCTGAGAGCCACCCAACACCACTGACAGCCTCTACCCAGTATTTACACCCTCTTCTTGGGACCTGATGGTAGCCACTGGAGCTCTGATGCAAAAACAGGCACCAGGCTCTTCCAGGTACCTAAGGAGGGAGGTTGGGAAGTTCAGAAAGGGAACCGAGAGCGGGCCTAGGGCCAGATTCTGCAGCCAATCCTGCCAGGGTCAGGGTGGAAAGTTAATTAGCACATCTGGTCCTCACAGCAAGCTGGGGCTAGGCTGTTACCCCCAGTTTACAGGCAAGGGAAATGAGCCTTGGAGACACATGTGAGACCTTGAACCACCAAGAACCAGACCCAAAGTGTGTCCTCCGGTGCTCTCCTCACTACTGCTGCTTCTGTGAGGAAAGTGAGCTCCCACCCATGGGACCCAGCGTTTATTAATGCTAAAGCTACCCCACAGTCCCAGCGTTCTGGCCATCACCTGGAGCCTCCTCGTGCCTCCTCCCTTCTAGAACTTAAAAATAACACATTTAACCTCACAACAAGCCTCGGACAGAGCTACTCTTCTCAGCCTATGTTTACAGAGAAGGAAACTGAGTCAGGTCATTTCCTCAAATCCATAGTTAGTCCCAGGCAGGGCTTGGACTCAGCAGCCATGGCTCAGGCCCACCCTCAGGTACCTTTCTGGGTTCACTGCCCACCCTTCTCGTCTTATTGAAACAGGTTGGGAGAGGGAGGCACACACGCTCATTACCAGAACGCCACCTGCTCACCATCCCAAAGCCAGCTGTGTACTGTGCCCCCTCCACCCAGTGCTGATAACAGCATTTTCAATTATTATAATTATCACCTGAAAATTGGGTCCTGATACAGATAATGAAAAGGAAATCCAGCCCCTCCCCCATCACTCCTGTCGGCTCCTCCATCTGTTGGTGAGCTTTGCAGCCCACCTGGAAACACTGCTTATGACTAGGCTGGTCCTAGAGAGGGAAGCCAGAGAGGGGGCCAGACAGGGGCCCGACCCCCTGAGGGGGAGGAGTGCATGTCATTGTATATGTCCATGAGGGTGCATGACTTTCTAGGCACATAAACATGAGTATATGCTTCGTCATGTGAGTGTGTTTGAGAGCATGCATGTGTTTGTGAACTTCCTGGGTTCACCCCAGGATGTCTGGAGCTGGGCCTGCATTCCCTCTGACATTATCAGCCCAGCAGAGGACAGGCTGTGGTTGTTTCATCTGCTAGACTTGAGAGTGGGAAAGTGAGCGGGAGAAAGGGGACTGGTACAAACCTGGCCAGACCGGAACAGCGCGGGGTGTTCACCCTATAAGAATTCCATTGTGTTTCCTGGACAACTGAGGCCTAGCAAAAGAGGGTAGTGAACCCCTGAAACTCACCCTGAGGTTGGCAGAGTGGAGCCATTGAAACTGGCAAGCTGAGAAATCCAGTGATTAGCTTAAAGGAAAGCAAGCTGATGAGCTTTCTCTGACAAAAAAAAAAAAAGCAGGAAGAGGTGGCCACCACCGGCAGACTCAAATGCCAGAAGATCTGGTATTCACACGGGTAGCAGGGGGCATGGGTGTTTCTCTCGTCCAGCTCTGGTCCAGGCTGGTGCCCACAGTCGCTCCTACCAGGTTCTCTTCTGCTCCTCCTCACTTTCTCCATGGCCTGGGCTGGCACTGTAACATTGTGAGTACCCAGCTGTATGGTCACCTGCTCAGAGCACTGCCCCTTGGTTTCCTGCTACACTCAGGCTAAACCCAGAGACCCCATCATGACCTTAAGACTGTATATGCATCATCGCCTCTTCTCCCACGCACCCACACCACATCTCCTCACTAGGCTGGGGGCTTCCTGTCGTTTTAGATGGTTCCAAGGTCTTCAAGTTCACTCTTCCAAACTGGGACACTTGGTCCTTGCTCCTTGCTGTCTGGCAGCTCTTCTCATGCAGAGTCCAGAGTCTCTGCCTGATACCAACTTTCTGGAAACCCCAGAGGACCTCCCAGTGCTCCTCGCGGCTCCTCACCGCCTGTGCCTGGTTGACTTCCTTCCCAGCATTTGACAATTTCAGAAGTGCTCAGCTCATTCACTTGTTCTGTTTGTCATGGGTCTCTCTCTCCTCCCTACTCCATAAGGACATATTCCTTGGGACTGAGATCTTGCCTTGCTGTGCTCTTACCACCTGCTTGGACCCTGGTCAGACCTCATGAGCCCCTTGGTGTTCTCCTACCTAGTGGCAGAAGCAGGGACTTGGACCCCAGCTTACAGCAAGTAGCACTGTGGCTGGGTCCCTGTTCTCTTCTCCTTGGTAACCTAGACAGGGGCTGGTACCTAAAGGTTGCCCTGCCTCCGTGGTAATCACCCTCCTTTCCTTGTCCCCATCCCTCCATGTTCCTTCTTGTCACCTTGGTCCTTGATTCTGCAACCATCTTGATCCAACAGCAACTTGGCTAATTTCTTGGGCCCACGAACCACCCAATGGGGAGGCCGGGAGGGTGGCCGCTTCTGTTCCATCACCCGCCCTAATGCGTTGTCTGACACTTTCAATTTATTTTTCAATTCCTTCAGCATCAGAAATGACGATTAAACTCCCAGTGTAAATGCTGCTTTACCAAACTGAATTAATCACAGCGAGGAGGGGCCAGTTTTGCAGCTCAGTTAAGGAGCAGGCAATAACCATGTGTTCTCACGGGGGTGGGGGACAGTCTCCAGGTCCTCTCTGGATGGCTCATGTGGAACCTCACTGAAGGTCAAGCAACCCACTGCCTTCTGCCTTCTGCAGCTTCACTCTGTCCAGGGTCTGACTGATGGAGGAGGCAGCCCAGAATCGCTGCTTGTCAGAGGAATGTCAGGGACACAGACCTGGCTCCTTCTGATCCACCCCTGCCACCAAGCATACCTAGGTGTCCAGTCCTGGATTTGATATCTTCCAGACTACATGTATGGGGTCAGGACTCCCTCAGGCTCAGGGCTAAGTACCTAGTGATCTCAGAGCCTGAACAAGGGACTCAGAACGACCCAAGGGGCAACTCTCTGCTGTGATCAAGGTCACAGCAAGGCCATGTTATCTCCCACCAGCTGCCCAGTTATCCCTTATTCTCTCCTTCCGGGCTCCTTTCCCACCCCAGCCACACCCNACCCCCACAAGTGCTCCTTTTTCTCCCCATGCTAACACTTGACCATCCCCACCCCCAGTATCAAGGGCTCAGTTGCCAGGATCTGACCCTTGTTCCTCAGCAGTCATTGCTTCCTTATGCTCCTGCCCCAGGCTGCTGCCCCCCAAATCTCCTCACACTTCAGATTTTCTACCTTCACACCCTCCACCCCAAGAACTTTCCTGCCACCCTCCCACTGCTAAATTAGATTCTCCCTCTCAAGGCTCCCCCTCAACCCATTTCCTCTCCTCAGAGCACTTAACAGGAGTTAAGATTGCACACTAATTCCTGAGTTTGTTTAATAGGCTCCTCAGGGAAGGGACTTCAGCTAACGTGCTGAATGCCGCAGCCCCTAAAATCCAGCCTTGAGTGTTGAGGGGGCCCAGTCCCCACGAGTGAGTGAGAAAGTGACAGAAAGAGTGAGCATGGCCACCCATCCATCCGGCCATCCTCCACCAGACTGCTTACCCTGCGAAGGCCTCAGCACAGCAGAGGGCGGGGAGGTGAGTGGAGGGCCTTTGTAGCGACCCTCTTTAGAAGTTTGTGCACCCCAAGGATAAACAAAAAGACCCCTTTGCCTCCCAGAGCCCCATACACTGGCTCAGAGCATACCACATTCCTCGCTGTGGCCTGCCTGTCTCCTCCAGGTTGGACGTGACTGTCACCATCTTGAATGAGAGCAGCTGTTACTGCCTATACAGATGGGGTATATTGACACTCCCTTGTGGAAAGAGGGAGAAACAAACCCCAGGGCTCAGGAGTCTTTTGGATCCTCACCAATTCCCTCCGCTTTTCAAGGTTGCTCCCCTTTTCAAGGTTGCTTAAGACCTAAGCAACTGACTGGTGTGGGACTCTTGGGTCCTATTGGTTTTCCTGATAGGTTGTCCCTGTCACAGGTGGGACTCTTCGGTGCTACAACTGTCTGAAAATTGCCCAAGGGACTCCCACGTAGTGAAGTTGCCTATGCGTCCCCTGTGCTCCTGCCAGTAGCCTTCGTCTCTTCCATCCACCAAGCTGGACCTGATAGGCCTCTTTCTTTATCAGTACTCTCCCCGTCTTGGATAGGCCTTTCATTTTTTGCAACTTCCCATAAATATACAAATAAATAAATCTTGCTGATTCCCTGTTACCTTCAAAGTGGCCCCTATACCGGAAGAAGAGGACAGTGACAGGCCCAAGGTCGTGCTGCTGTTTGAAGGTGGATTCAGATGAGCTCTGTTGATTAGTAAAGCACCTGAGTATCTCCCAGTCTCCCTGCCACAGCTGCATAGAGCTCTGTCTGCACATCTGTCCAGGTATAGCCGTGCGGGCCCAGCAGGATGCAGAAGCTGCACTGGAATCTGATTGGGAACGTTTAATGAAGAGAATGACATTAATTCACTCTAACCATGGATTGGTGTCATGAGAGCTTGGCTAATAAGAGCGAGGAGAAGACTTTAAAAGAGAACACAGCTCAGATGAGGGGCAGCCAGCACTTTGGAGCCAGGGAACACAGAGAACGGCCCCCAAGCCTTCCAGAGACAGTGTCTTTTGACTACATTTAGAAAAGTTGCTCTGATGCTGTATGGGTGGAATTTGCTGGAATCTTTCTTTGCCAGAAGCCTGGTGTAACATAGAAAACTGTCTGTAGACCAAATGCTGAAGGCCTTGACACCACCAGAGGGTTTAGCTGCCACCCTGGCTGCTGCTGGCTGCTGTGCCCTGCAGCGTGGCTGAAGCAGGGGGTGTTAAGGAAACCGCCTGTACTCCTGTACTCGGGGTGGTGGCAGTGACAGCTAGTCCTGCTGCAACGGTCTGCTGAGCCAGGGAATGCTCCAGAACCAGGAAGGCAACTCCCTTTCCAGCAGCGTGCCTCCTCTGCCCTCTACTGACTAGGTTTACTGTCAAGCCAACTGGAAAATGAAAAGTCTTTTACAGAGCAGGACCCATTTCCACGCTCACTGGGCAGCCAAGCGTGCCTGGGAGCGGAGATGAAGACATTTGTAACTGGCACGGTGCACACCTGCTCACCTTCCATAAGACACATTTCCACGCATATCTGAACCTCATCCAACAGAAAACAAGCTCTATATTTCCATCTAACAAGAGGCAGCTATCTATCTTACAAGTGGGCAAGATCTGGCTACAGATGGAGCAGGCACACAGTCCCGAGACTCCTCCGCTAGCTACAAATTACTCCTCAAATTCAGTCACGGCCCACTGACTATTCTGTTACTGAAGACTCTATTGCCAGAGTTCACTTCCTGCACTTGTATATAAAATGAAGATGGGGAAAAGGGGAGAGAAGAGTGACTGGCACATATAAGCAAGCAGCTATAGCCAGCAGGAAGATTGGGGTGCTCAGCATTGCCACAAGCCTCACTTGTCTAATTGGCCATGAGGCCTTCACTGGTAGGAGCAGCTGCCTCCTGCCACTGCTCATTCCTTATGTCGCCTGTCCTCACTCTCAGCCCAAAGCTCTCATATTGGGCTCTTTAACTTCTAGAGGGACTCAGACTAGCTCCGAGTACTCTGTCCCCATTTGTGTGACCCTGGTTTGCCTACAGCCTTTACATAGGCACAGATGTGCTAAGAGATGTAGTGGTAGGCAATGTTTCCCTTGGAAACAGGGGTGGATCTTTCCAGGTGGCAAAAGAACCTCTTTCCTGTCTATTGGTTCAGTGGCGTAAGTCAAAAGCGGACAGAGAACCAGGCCTGTAATACCGGCAGCTCAGGAGGCTGAGGTAGGAGGATTTAATGTTTGAGGAGAGCTTGGGCTATAGAATGAGTTCAAGGCCAGCCTGAGCAACTTAGGGGAGCTGAGAAATTGCAAAAAGGGGGTGGATATAGCACTCACCTAGCATTCATGGGTACTTCTGACCAGACCCAGTTCTCTCTCAAGCAGGCACACTCGTGTACACAAGCATATGTACACAGAGACCAGACATCACACCCACCCTCCCATGCATCATTGATGTGTTCTCTGAGAAGGAAGCTCCGTGACACAGCAGAATATAAATTGGCCACAATATGCTAAGAAAGACAGTCTCAAAGGCTCTGTGCCCAGGCAGAACAACGACAGTTGCTCCTTCCGTCCCTTGTCTCCTGGACCCAGATGTTTGGCACATTCAGCCCCCTCCAGTTCAAAGAGCACTCAGCCCTGTAAGAGAGAGGACCCATGTCCCCAGGGCATATGCTGTCTGGATATCCCACCAAGTCTTTACGGAGTCATCATACTTTAAAGTCGGGCCACGTGTGTAGTAAGTGTGGTTGCTGCATATTGGCCACAATAAACTGTGTTCCTTCAAGAAAAGAAATTGCCATCTTCTCCTGCTCAAATGTGCCTGCTTGCAAGAATCCATCACCACTGGGCTTATTGACTATCAACATTCCCTCATAGGAAGGGAGAGTGAAGAGGGTCACTGTGATGACATCTGCTTCCCCAGCCATTTTTGCACAACCTTAACTGCACATGGCTTCAGGATCCCTGGAAGTGCTGGAGTGTGCAGACTGGGGAAGGCTAAATAACACACAGGGATCCATCTTTGCTGTTATGGAGAAGCCATCATCGATTTTGGATGAAGCCTTTCCAGTATGGCTGCTTTGGGGTCACCCGTACTCCCTTAGGCAACCCCCTACCCATGCTCTGGAAGTAAGTCAATAAAGTCATTGGTTCCCCTGGGTGAACTTTGGTGAAATTATACTTTGGTTCATCATTAGGACCTTCTGAGGAACAGATAGACATCATTCGTGTCTCCCCAGGCGGAGATATCTGCAGTTCTGGGAACTGCACAAAAGCTGCTGGCTGACCTCCTCTGCTGCATCATGAGCAGGAAAAGGTTAATCTTCACCCAGAGCTTCTGTCCATGATGCCAGAGTGAGTCCCACCTCATCTCCTGCAGTCCACTTGCCTTGAGGCAGTAAGCAAGTCACAGGTTCTCCGCCCCC
>LOJH01007005.1:0-22024 GCA_001685095.1 Ellobius talpinus | reverse complement strand
AAACAAACAAACAAACAAACAAATAAAAAGAGCAGTATCACACTTGTACCTTAGGAGGACCCTATGTCAAAACTGGAGATCAGACCACTTCATCTCCATAACAACCACCAGGGGAAAGATGCTAAAGACAGTCCAGAGCAGTCTGGCCAGCTCTGAGTTTGAAGAAGAGTTAAAGCCTGGCTTCCAACTTGTGTCTTTAAGGGATTCAGACTCTAAGGGAGAGGAATGGGGTGGGGGAGGGGCACAGACTATCACTCATAAATAGCATTCACGGGTCCTTAGCTAAAGGGTGTCAACATTTCCTTAATCCCCTGTAGGGAAAGAGTCAGTACAGCCGTACATTCAGAGCTGAGGAAACCGAGGCAGAGAAGCACATGGTTGAGGTCACATGTCTCTGACAATGAGGTCCCAGGAGTGGAGGCCAGGTTCATGCTGCGTGGTGGGCTGATGGCTGAGAAGTAGAGGTTGCCTTGGGGGTGATGCCCTCGAAAGTGATCCAATGATAGGTGGGCAGCCCAGAATAAGCCAGAACCAGTGCTGGCTCAGACTCTGGTTTAGTTTGCTTTGGTCCTTGCTGTCCCAAATGCTTACATCTTCCTGCCTCAGCCTCTGCAGTGCTAGTGGGATCCACCATACTCAGCTAGTTGGGGCACTTTAAATAGCTGGCTAGCATACTATGTAAAACACATCTCAAGAAAGGTTTTGTTTGGGTTTTTGTATGTTATGTGTGTGTGGTATGTGTATGCATGTTCACATATCTGTGGGTGCACATTGTGTGTTGGCATGCATGCATATGTGCTCATGTGAAGTCCAAGATCCAGATATTTTCTTGATTTCTCTCTTACATGCATTGAGGCAGGGACACTTGGTTGAACCCAAAGCTTGCCAATCTGGCTAGTCTAGCCACACAGTTTAGCCCCCTTGGTCCTGCCTCTGGTGTGGTGGGGTTATAGGTGAGCTACCATGTCCAACCAGCTTTTCTTTTCTTAGATTTATTTTTATTCTTAGTAATCTATTTTTGTCTATGTGTGGTTATGTGCATTTTTCCCCCGTGTAGCCCTGGCTATCCCTTGCTCATGCTCTCATGACAGTATTTTACCTAATAAGCCATCTCTCCAGACCCTCAGTTAAGACGTTTTTCAAAAAAAGATTAATGCTAGCAGGACTGGAGATGTGGGTCAATGGTAGAGCCTAACTCTCGGAAGGCTCTGAGTTCAATCCTTATCATAGGAAAAATAAGATGATAGAAATCTCAGAAAGATGGAGAGTTTGGGACCGACCAAGGCCTTGTAGCAAGACCCTGTCCTGAAAGCAAAAACAAAACCCAAATATGGGGGCACATGTCTGTAATCCCAGAGAATTCAAGGCCATGTCCTGCTACACAGTGAGTTCAAGGCTAGCCCAGGCTACGAGAGAGCCTATCTCAAAAAACCAAAACAACAACAACAGCAAAGTGATAGTAACAATACCATTCTTGGGGCTGGAGAGATAGCCCAGTGGTTAAGACACTGGTTGCTCTTCCAGAGGACCCAGGTTCAATTCTAAGCACCCATATGGTGGTTCACAAACATCTGTAACTCCAATCCCAGGAGAGCTAACGCCCTCTGCTGATCTTCAAAGGTAACTACACACATGTATATATGCACATACACATAAAACTACACACAGATATATATGCACATACACATAAAATAAAAACAAAGGTTAAGAAATAATAAATTTAAAAAAATTTAAGTATATTTTTTATATTTCCTTATTCAGAGGAATTATTGTCTCCTAAAAAAGACAAAAAACAAACAAACAAAACAAAAAATATTTGTCTTTGCCCCAGACATAGCCTTATTTAATTCTTTCTGTGTACTGCTGTAACAGAGAGGCACATTACAGAGAAGCTTCACGTTTGCAGGAACTTTCTGGAAAATCTGAAATTCCATTCAGGATTCCTGATTTTCCAGAATCAATTCGCCTGAAAAATAGACTAAAAGAGTCCTTGAATTTAAAGCAAATTGTCCTACAAAAGCTTAGACCAGAAGCTTCCATCTTGAGACAATTCAGAGAGAAGGGATAAGAACGTGCCAGTGCCCTCTGAGACAACAGAAGCCCAACATCTAGAAGAGGTTAGCTCCTGACAGTGGCCATTTCAGATGGCTCAGGAGTATCCATGCAGGGAAGGCCTACATGGGTGCTCTGTGGGTCTTCAGGTCCACCTTCCCACCATGGCCCGAGTGACGGCCATCTGGAAAGGAAGGAATCAGCTGTGACGGCAGCAGTGTGATGGAGGAGAGCACCGGTGTGTACACAGCGCTGGCCTTCTGGGTCCCGCTGTGTACTTCTCCTCGCAGGCGCCTCGTGCCGTGCCGTGCCGTACACCCACCTGGAGGCTCTGGGACGGGGTCCCGCTGTGTACTGCTCCTCGCAGGCGCCTCGTGCCGTACACCCGCCTGGAGGCTCTGCCGACAGTTGAAGCTGGAAGCTAGACTGGACTGGACCAGGGAAAGACCATGTCCGGGGCCCTAGACAGGAGCTGCAGCAAGCAGAAGGGCTAAGGGCCACAGTAGAGCTTCAAGACCCCACCCTCCCCTGGGCAGTGACATAGCAGGCCAGGCAGAGGAGGGTGGGAGATTAGAATGCTAAAGCCAGCATACAGGAGCACAGGGACAGGAAAGATGCGGCAGTCAGAAGGGCTAGGAGCAGTGCAGGTGCAGTGTGGACAAGGCCCCCTAGGGTCCAGGACTCTTTGGAGTAAAGGTTGGTGTGAATGCAACCCTTTCTCCCGTATTCAGGTAGTCATTGTCCAGAGCGCACCTCTGTCATTACAGGAAGATGTGGAGGGGAAAGGGAGAGAGAGGAGTTATGATTGGGTGAGAGGAGAAGGGAAGAAGGGGAGGGGAAGAAAGTAAGCAGGAAGGAAAGGAAGAAAGGACCGAGGCAGGCACTGTGGTGCAAGCCTTCAGTCCCAGCACTTGGGAGGCAGATGCGACTGAAGGAGGAAGAAGGGAAAGAGGAGGAGGGGAGGAAAGAGGAAGGAAGGGAGGAGGAACGTAGAGAAAGGACAGAGAGAGGATGGCAGAGGGAAGGAAACTGTGGGGTGTGTACACTGACCATCCCAGCCAGGGGCTGAGTGTGCAGGGAGGAGGGGACTACGTGCAGGGAGCGCCTTGTTCTTGAGCTGATCCCCTCGGCTCTGGTATGTGGTGGGACACCGGCCCAGGATGTCTCTCTGGGATGTCCAATAGAGCAGTTAGTCCCCTGCATCACCTCCACCCCACTGGCCTTCCCTTTTGGCTCTGGTCTCACCTCCTCAAAAGTCTTGGACTCATGGACCCCAAACAGCTCTGCACAAGGCTCAGAACTGATCGCTTCACATTCAAGGCCCAGAGTGGCTCAGTGCCGTGGGGACACAAGTGGACCACTGGCTGGCACTGAAGATGAAGGCAAGAGGATTGCAGCCCAGAGTAGCACTGTGGAAGGAGGGCTGAGGGGTCACATGGGCCACAGTGACTCGGTCCTGCAGATCTCCCCGTAGGAAATCCCACTTCTCTCTGCTCCAGGGCGTCTCTGGATTTGTCAGTATGGGGACAAGATCCACCGGCAGCTGAGTCCATTTGAAAGAGGGAGGCTCTGGAGATCTGTCTGTATTCTCAAACTTCCTACTAAACCCAGAATCTGTCACCCCAAAGGACACCCCAAGGAACCCAGACCAGCACTAGAAATCCGCTCACATCTGACAAGCTTTCACTGAACCCCCGTGAGGTGTCCAGAGGAGCCTGAATGTTATCAGTCCCCACTACAGCGTCACCATTTGCTTTTCCTAAAAGCCTCCAGCCTCTGCCCACTGCTGTGCCCAGACTTCAGTGCTCTGGGCCCATGTGGCTACTGAATATAAATGCATATGCTGTTTCTTTTGTCACCCGCCTATGTCCATTATCTCAGCTATGAAGTTGACTGCAGCAGAAACAGTCTCCTGCCACACACAGGGCCCCACAGGGGTTAATCACTGCCCTCCTCCTATACAGGACAGACAGTATAGACAGGACAGCATGGAGCTGAAGCAGAGGCTAAGACCTAGACCCAGACAGCTGGTTCCAGGGTCACAGGCCTCAGAACTGTGGAAATTGCCTTGAGATTCTGTCACTGTGAAACAGGCCTTGGGAAAAACAGTCTTCACGTTAAGCATTGACTCCAGACTTGGGCCCATTAAGTAACCAAGCACAGAACCAAGGCTGGATCTGTCCTATTGGACCCCTTCGCTACGGACTGCCCGCTTAGCGGGTGTACCGGGCAGCGGGTGTCCTATCAGGTTTTGGGAGCAATTGAGCAATTGCCCAGATCAGACTGGCCTGAAAGACTGTCTTGATTGAGGATTGATGTGGGAGGGCCCAGGCCACTGCCAGTCAGAAGGGCCTGAACCTTATAGGAAGCTGCAGAATGAGCCATCAGGCAATGCTCCTCCAATGGCTTCTGCTCCGACTTCTCTCAGTGATGGGCCTGTGGAGTGTAATCTTTCCACCCCCAGCTGCTATGGTCATAGTGTTGATCACAGCTTCAGAGCACAGACTGGAGGCGCATGCTGCACACAGCCCATTTCATCCCTGTCAGTTCCGACCCTGGGCTCACCTTGGACTCCCGGAAGAACAAAACACACTCCCCAGTAGAGGGCGGTCAGCCATGAAAGAGCAGCCATGATCGTCTTGTGGGGACTCAAGCTCGGACAGTGCTAAGGACTTCTTCAGATCACCTTCAGAGAACCAGACTGAGACAAGGCCACACCTTGCCCAGGACAGCTTGGTCATGTAGAGCTCTTCTGTGCCCTAATTCTTCCTCTAAAGGTCATATCAGAACCCAAAAGACGAATGTGGGGCTTCTGGCCCCCTGCACCTGCTCTTCCCAGCATGCTGCATTGATTATGTTGCCTCTCTCTGCTTTTCACAATTACTTGGTTCTCAAATTTTTGTATCGGGACAGGCGACCAAGGCTAGCTAACTTGTGAGCTACGAGCTCTGCCTTTTACCCTCAAACTCCAGGTCACAATCATTCAGACTAGGCAGCCAGGAATGCGGCTGCACACACAGCCAGGGGTCGGGAGCAGGACTGAGCCCGTGCCTCTGGACCCTGTTCTCACCTGGTAGGACAGCTGGTCAATGCCTGGTCCCAGGAAGGTAGGGGAGAAGAGAGGAGGGGTGCTAAATCCTGCATCCCTGTGTGGATACAGGAGACCAAGATGATCCAGGCAAAGGGGAATGGCCACACCCCAAGCCTACAAGCCAATAATGCAGGCCCAGGGAGGCCCTTGTCCCCTTCTTCTTCGGTTGGTATCAGGGGTGAGGGTGCTAAGGCAGGGCCTGGGATCTCAGACCCGGGCTTAGAGAAATGCTAATTGTACTTCCTCAGAATAAAGTGTCAGTCTGGTCCCAGGGAAGTGACAACCCCCAGGGCCCCTGACTTAGCATTTCTGATGAGGAGTGGGGGACAATAGGCCCCTTAGAGGAGACAGCCCTAAGCCTTTCAGGGGATCCATCTGCCCCTGGGCAGTATCTCCCACCCCCTGTCCCTGTATTCCTGGACAAAGGCTTTATTTTTTTTTAACAAATGAATTTGCAATAAAAAGGAAAAGGAACCTGTCAGATGGGGCCCTTCTTCAGGCTGGCTGCTCTTGCAGCTCTGAGCCCCCATGTCAGGGAGCCCTGGGAAACCAGCATAAGGCAGAGTTCCAGGCTTGGCTGGGTCACAAAGGGTCAGCTCAGCTTGGGGGCAGGCAGGACGTTGCCTTTTACCTCCTCAGACAATGGGGTAAGGGAGACCAGCTGATCTCAGGGGGAACAGAGATCAGAGCCATCCAGAACCTAGGCAGGGCTGGTGCCATTGGGTAACAGCAGATAGGAACTCTCTCTACCTGCTGCAAGTACATGGCAGGCAGTAGTGGGAAGTCCCCCCATCAAACAAGAAGCCACCTGGCGATGTTATTTGGAGTCACTTGAGGCTCCTACATCATGAAAATTCTTAATGTCCCATTGGCAATCTAGCCTGATTACTTGACAGAGTCGAAACATGAACACAATTGTGATCCCAGCACTCATCAGGAGTTCAAAGCCAACCTGGGCTACAATAAAACCCTGCTCTCTAACAAAACTTGTCAAGATAAACCCTTATTTGACCATACTCCAAAGTGACATCTCTTCAGCATGACTTCCCCCTTCTTGGGTTTTCTGGTCTGGCTCAGTGTGTCCAAAGCCCTGTTAGTCGTGGGAAGGGGTTATGGGCTCACATGTGAACTCCCAGGCCAGGGTCTTATCTCAAACTCTCTGACTCCTTCTGAACTTTCACCTGGGGCCCCAGAACAGATGTCACCTGGAAGTCTTGAAGCCGAAGCACAAAATACTATGAGTTGATGGGCTCTCAGTGCTCCCTGATATTGGACGCTAAGATCCCTTCCTCAAAGAGAAGGTTCTGGATCCTGGGTGGTAGAGACCCAGGACACATCCTAAGTAATAGAAACAGCCAGATGCTCCCTGCTGTGTTTGTTCTCATTTTGCTCAGGAAGATATTAAAGTCTGATAGAAGGATTCCTGTATCAGGAATTTACAAACTAAAACAAGTAGGGATGGAGTGGTTGAAAGAAACGGTGCTTGCAGCCAACCCTGATGACCCGAGTTCGATCCCTGGAACCCACATGGCAGAAGGCAAGAACCAGCTTCCTACAAGTTGTTCCCCAGCCTCCACATATACCCGCACAGAAACAAGTTAATAAAGATTCTGCCAATGACATGAGTTTAAGTGACAATGTCAACTGCCATTGTAGAGGGATAATTACAAAACCAGAATATAACCACTTATAAATAAATACAAACATTCACCAAAGACAAATGTGCCTGGATGGCCTGGCATCGCCAGGAGTGGTGGTGTATTTGTTTATTCCAACAAAAAATAAGGCTTTCAATCAGGTATAGGGGTGTTTCCTGTGATCCCAGCACCATGTAAAGTTGAGAGCATGGTTCAAGCCTGTAATGCTAGCCCTGGGGTGGGGCAGGGGATGACTAAGGCAGGAAGATGTGGGTTCAAGGGCCACCCAAGCCACATTTGAGTTCCAGGCCAGCCTAGGCTACATAGGGGGAAAAAAAGTAATTTTAAATGTTGGGCTGGGGATGTAGCTCAGTGGTTGACTGCCTAGAATGTACAAAGTCATGAACTCTACTGGGAGAAATAAAAAGGAATTTTAAACAGTATTTATTCTTCAGGTGTGGCACTCAGAACTCAGAAGGTGTGTGTATGGGGGAGGGGTGTGTGTGTGTGTGTGTGTGTGTGTGTGTGTGTGTGTGTGTGTTTTGGCCAGAGGTTGATGTCAGGTGTCTTCCTCCATCACTCTTTACCTTGTTTTCTGAGACAGAATAGCTCACTGAATCTGGAACTCACCAACTGGACAAGACAAGCTGCCGGAGCGCCCTGAGGGATCCTCTCTTCTCCACACCCATGGAGCTGGGATCACCGGTGTGCGCCACCAGCCCAGCTTTCCCAGGCAGTGCTGAGAACTTGAACTCAAGTCCCTGTGTTTGTGCATCAAGCGCTTTACCAACTGAGCCATTTTACAAACTCCCCAGAAGACACTGACTGTATGATGGAATGAAGTTCTGGTGCATGTTAGGATATAGGTAAGCTCTGAACACATCCTAATCAGTGGGAGGAGCCAGAAAAAAGAGCTTGCCAACCAGCTGATCACACTTAGATGAAGCACCAGCTGATCACACTTCATAAACTACCAGAAGTAGGAAAGTCCCTAGACTCAGAAGAAGGGTGGGGTCAGGGAAAGATTCAGGAAGTTAGTGAATGAAGCTCCTGTTTAAGGTTCTGAGAACATTCTAGAAATGGACAGTGCAAAAGTAATCAGTGCCAGTGAACCCTACATGTTGTGTCTATTTTACCACAGTAAAATAACTAAACCAAAATACAACAGCTTGCATATGCCATTAAGCTTATAGGGGTGCCAATATTTTGTTATTTGTTATTTACAAAGTTCAGACTTCTAAACTACAGAGTCAAGTTACACACACACAAAGTTGCAAAAAAAGTTTATCCCAGAATGTTCTAAGTAACTTTGCAGTTTGGAATTGGGCTGCATTCACAGCTGTCCTTGGGCACATGTTGGACAAGCCTGCAACAGAGTGTCAAGGGAGCCCTTCAGGTAGGTCATGCGAGGAGCAGCAGGGGCTTGGGATGGTGCAACCCAGCCTGCAGAGAGCCTAAAGATCTCTCCTCAGGACCCTGATGTTGCCTACACATCCCAATATACAGAAACCCTTCTCAAACACAAAAATAAACAAAACAACAAGAATTTGGAGTTGACTTAGAACCATCACAAAAGACACTATCTGTGGTCCACATGAAAACACAGAACAGTTTTTGAGAAACTCTAATCAGCAAGTGCTTCAGCCAGCTCAAGAATGTTACACAAGTCCAATTAAGATCTCAGAGAAAAACAAGGCCATGCACACGGCATAGGAAGGTTTGTCTAAGAAGCAGGACAGTCATCGTAATAGAATACATGGGAATAGGTGAGCAGTTCCCCTTACAAGGAAACAGAGGAGCTTTTGATACTAGGGGAAAGAAATTAAAGCACCCAGTGAACTTGGCGCAATGTTCTGCCAGGACTAACATCACTGCAGCTAACGATTCACCTTTGTTCTAAGCCTGTGGACCAGGCAGTGCAAGGCCAGTGTCTAGTAGAAAGGATGACAGGGTAGGCCCAGAGGCTGGGCTGAACATGTGTTTCCACCAGTCTGTTTGTGCACACATGTCTGTGTATATGCACACGTGTGTGGAGGTCAGAGGACACCTTGGCTGATGTTCCTCAGGCATCCAATTTCGTCTTTAGACAGGACCACTCATAGGCCTGGAGCTCTTTGATTCAGCTAGCTGTTCTGGCTGCCCAGCAGGACCCAGGCATGGCATTGCAAGTGTGAGCCACTATATTTGGGTGTTTTTTTATGTGAATTCTGGCATTGGACTTGGATACTCATGCTTGCTTGGTAAACATTTTACTGACTGAAGCATCTCCCAGCCACACACTCCTCAAGCAGGTATTCCTTACTTCCACCATTTTACAGAAAATGGATCTGAGACTCAAAGTGGTTAACAAACTCAGCAAATGCCACATTCAAGCCTCAGCAGTCTCCAGCCAGTGAGATGGCTCAGAGGGTAAAGGTCCTTGCCAGCAAGCCTAATGACCTGAGTTTATCTTCGGGACCCAAAGGTGGAAGGAAAGAACTGATTTTCTGAAGTTGTCCTCTGATCTCAATACATGAGCACACATGCACCACTTGCAACACCCCCACCCCCACCCCCACATTTTAAAGCAGTGAAAACAAATGAACCAATCTTGGCAGCCTGGCTCCCTCCTCTACTACCCTGATAAATATGAAGTAGGAATGGGGCTGTTCGCTCCATTTTAGTAATAATCTAGGCAGGAAAGATGGCCAGCCTGGACGGGGGGGTCTTGCTGGGGTGTGAAGGGAATGCTAGCAGGAAGAATGAGTGTAAGGAATGAGATATCTGGAATTTTCTAAGCCCACCTGACAGAGAAACTTGACATTTTATTGTCCAATGTCACTGTCATAGCCTCAGATCCCGGGACAAGATGCTTCTCTCTTTCTTACCAATTTGCTCCCAGACTTTTCAGGTCTGTTCCACCCCCAAAAGACAAACGGGGTGTAGGGCCAAAGGCAGTTATCCACCTGGGAACCCCAAGGCAGAAGGAGAGTATGACTCGGGGCTGGGGTGACTTGCTATTGGAAATGCACTGTGTGGGTGGCTTGGCTGTCCTCCCACTGGTTTCTGGGAGCACAGCCAAAGCTCCCGTGCGACTGTTCTTCACCTCACCTTGCAGCCCTTCCATGTTCTGCATCACCCTTGCTCTGGCTCTGCTCCAGGGGCCCAAGACTCCTGGTCAGAGGTTTGACTCAGTGTCCATGGGAGACACACTCACCTTCGCAGGCCACCTTACAGATGGCTCCTGCCCAGCCTGCGAGTCTGCAGCTTCTGAAAGCACAGTCAGAACCAGGTCAAGGTTAGGAAGAGGCGTGGGATGGTACCCCGCCCCGTGGGCCACCCACCTGCTGAGGGAGAAGATGAGACAGAGGGGTGAGGAGAGCTCTCCAGCTCCTTAGCCTTTGACTAATCTGCCCTTTGCCAATTTGGACGCCAGTACCAATGCCCCTGATGGTTCAAGCAGGTGGGCCAGGAGGGCCTGTGCGTCTGCCACAGCCCAAGTCTGATGTATCACTGAGTTCTGTCAATTCCAACAGCTAGTACTAGTCTAGTCTTCCTTCCTCCCTCCCTCTACCCTTCTCTCCACCCACCTGCTCACCCATCCACAGGGCCTTGGCTCCTGGACCATGGCTCCAGCAAAGCTACACCTTCTCTTACCTAGACACCAGGAGAGCCCTCTACCTATCCGATGGCCCCTGGGAGTTCACATCAGTAAAACGCAAGTATGAATACTCGAGTCTGGATCCCAGAACCCACACAGAAAGTCAGGCACCTTGGTGCATGCTAGTGATCCCAGAGAGAGGAAGCAGGGTCCAGGGCTTGTGGCCAGCAAGTGTAACCTACTTTGTGAACTTCAGGCCAAATGCAAAAAGCTAACTCAAAAAACAAGACGGATGAAGGAGAATGACACCCTAGGCTGATCTCTGACCACAACTTGTACCAGCTGGTGCACGCACGCACAGGGAAGTGGGGGGGAGGACCATTCTCCTTTCTCATTATAAAATCTCAATCACAAAGCCAGCCTCCACTAACCCTCTGGCCATGCCCACTGTCTCTCACCCTTTAGCAGCACTACTGGTTGTTCTGCCTCTGTACAAGCTATTCTGTCTAAACACTATGCCTTCTGTTGTCTGAACAGAGCCCCCCTCTGCCTAGAGAAGGTTCCTCCCTGCCCTTCTCTGCTTCAGCACTTTGCCCACAATTCTTGCCTTTAATTATTCTGATTTAGTTAACTTTGTAGCCTTCAGTTTCTGGAATAGAACTCAGCACCTAGCAGAGAATGGAAAGGTGAATGAATGAATGAATGAATGAATGAATGAAAGAATGAATTCCAATCAAATTATATATTTCACCAATCCCATCTTTCTGGCAACCAGCAAAATCCGCCATCATTTAGAGACAGAGGCCTTGAGACTACAGGGACCTTTTGCTAACTCATGGCTTGCCAGCAAAAGAACCAACAAGCTGAGCCCATTTCACAGGTTTGTTACCTCTCTCCTGCAAATGAGAGTAAGTAGGGGCCAGCGAGATGGCTCAGTGAGGAAGAATATGCCCCCAAGGACATATGACCTGAGTTCAATACCCAGAAAGGGATGGTGAAAAACCCCAGCTCTTGCAAGTTGTAATCTGACCTTCACACGTGTCTCATGGAGTGCAAGGCCAACACATATGTACACACAAAATAAATACAATTTAAACTTCTTAAAACAACTATGTTAAATTTAGAAGAGTGGCTGGATGAAAGGGACAGATAGATGGATGAAAAGGAGGAAGGAAGGATTTTGACAGATGGACAGGTGGATGGATACATGGATGGGTAGATGGATGAACGGGTGGGTGGGTGCATGGGTAGACAGATCAACCAAGAAAAGCCAATGAACTGTGTGAGACAGATGTTGTCATGGCCCAGAAGACATGCTGACACATGACACAAGTCACTGTCATGACACAGAGGAAGACATGCTGACACATGACAGATGGCACATGTCGCCATCATGACAGATGGCATGCTGACACATGACCCATGTCGCCATCATGACACAGAAGACATGCTGACACATGGCACATGTTGTCATCATAACACACATTGCCGTCTTGAGACAGAAGACATGCTGAGTATGATCAGATACAGCACAAGCTAGGTGCCTCCCAGCCTTTACCTCAAGATGCTGGAGACACCAGGAGAGCCCCAAACCCTTTCTAGGTCAGCATCCTATTCCCCCATTCCACCAGTCCCACCTCCTCCCAGTGTCATCCATGCTCCCCACCTCCTCCCAGGTGCCATCCATGGCCCCCCACCTCCTCCCAGGTGCCATCCATGCCCCTTGTAGCCAGGACACATCTGCAGCTGCCTTCCTACAGTGACTTCTCCAGAATATCACTTTCATCCTCAGCCCCCAAGGCATCAGCTGTTGGCCATCATACTCTCCGCCCGCGTGATCCCTCAGGACACACCCCACATCCTCACAGTGCGAAGCATATTTCACACTGTTTCATTTAGACCTTGCAAAGACTCCACATCACAGACTGTCTGGAAAAGCTGCCCCATCCCTGGATATTTTGATTCATTTACCAAAACCCTCTCCACAGTAAAGCAGAATATTGGTGAGGGGAAACCCACCTCTGAAAGACACCAAGGGCAACTGATTTCCTCCCTACTTGCTTCAAGTCTTTGATAACTGGGACCCATCCACGTTAAACCATGCCCCAAGTGTAAAATCCATCCCAAATTTTACAGAATGAAAAAAAAATCTCAGTACTTTTCAGTACTGATCATATTTGCTAATAGTAGTTTGGCTCTATGGGGTTAAGAAAATGTTTATTTGGGGAGTGGGTGGAAGGTGTGTGTATCTTGTGTGTATCTTGTTGCCTGTATGTCCTGAATATGCACATGTGTGTGGAGGTTGACATCAGGTTTATTCAATTGCTCTCCAATTTATTTTTTTGTCACTGAACTTCCTGGTCTATCTTCGGGACCCTACATGTTGTGTCTATTTTACCACAGTAAAATAACTAAACCAAAATACAACAGCTTGCATATGCCATTAAGCTGACATGGGAAGTCCCTGGTGTCCTCCTGCTTCCAGCTCCCAACTGCTGGGATTACAGATATGTGTCACCACACCCAGCCAATATGTTATAAGCATTAACTTTTGTTGTTTGGAGACAGCCTAGTATGTAGCCCAGGCTGGTTCTTCTGCTTCAGCCTTCTAAGTGTTGGGATTGCAGGGGTCCATCACCACACCCAGTGATTGGTTTTGTTTGTTTGGTTTTGCTTTTTTTGGGTGCCAGGGGAGTGGATTTGTGGGAACAGAACCCAGGGTCTCATGCCTGCCAGGCAAGCACTCTACAGTCGGCCACACCCCAAATGCCTTTTAAAGATATTATTTCAGTGACACAAAACCTAACACAGTTCTGCATAGTTGTTCAACTCCTCCTGTGCACAGCTCCAGCCTCCTGCTTGTAGCTATGATGGACAGTGTCCACACCTGATTCCCTGCCACGCCACACTGCAAAGCCAGGACTGGAACACCTTGACCTTCCAGAACGGGCACAAGTTCCAGGAACCTTTCCCATTCCTCAAATACTTAAAAACAAAACACACTGTCGTTTCACAAAAAAGCTTCTGAGAATGAAGCTCATTTGGTAACAAATCCATTAGAAGTAACCAAGAAGGTGAAGACATACGCAAGGTAAAACTTCATCTGGATTCTACATTTCTACATCTTTATTTTACATTTGTGTGTGTGTGTGTGTGTGTGTACACGTGTGCTATAGCACATGTAGACATCAGAGGAACCCTAGCCAGAGCCAGTTCTCTCATCTACCATGTGACCTGGTGTCAAACCATCTGGCTTGGTGGCAAGCACCTTGACCCTCTGAGTTTTCCCACTGACCCCATTTATTTGTTTGGAAACAGGGTCTTGCTTCGTAGCCTAGGTTGTCCTAGAACTTGTGATCTTCCAGCCTCAATTGGTGTGCTCCAGTAGGCCTTGTTCACACTCACTCACTTCTGAGAAGGGGTGTGAAATGGACTGAAATCCATGTGTGTAGATCCTCCAGTCTCTACTCAGTCAGACAAGGCTTTGCTGAATCCCCAGTGAAGAGAGAGGAGCTGCCACTGACCTGCGCCCCACTAATCAGTCATCTCTGGCTTCTGGGTGCTTGAACCCTCACTAGTGTATGAGAAATGTTTAATTAATTAAAACAGAAATCTGATACTCAATTCAAGTATTAGAACATTGTCAAACATGTTAGAAACCATTGTGCCTGCCTCCTCCCTAAATCTAAAGACAAATCAAACATTTTTCAATGAAATTTTAGTGTCCCAATTGAAAAAACTAGAATGACGCACACCTGTGATCCCAGCATTTAGAGGGTGAAGGCAAGCTGATTTCTGTAAGCTCGAGGCCAGCCTGGTCTACAGAGTGAGTTCTAGGACAGCCAGTGCTGGGTAGAAAAATCCTGTTTCAAAAACCAAAAACAAATAAACACCACCACCAAGAAAAAGAATTCAAGGTCACAGAACTGACTACACAGTGGGTTTGAGGTCACCCTGGGCTATGTGATACCTTATCTCAAAAACCAAAAGTTGAAAAAGCACCAAATGGAAGATGCATATTAGATTTCAAAAGATGGAGAAATACAGACATTTGATGCATTCTAATATTTGTGTTTGACAATCTCAAGTTTAAAAAACATGAAATTAATTCCACCTGCTTTCACATTTTTTTTAAAACGTTAGATTGGGAAAGCTACCGTTCCATTTAGTCCCATTGTCTTCTACCCTAGAATTATTCTGTATGCCCCAGCAGTCAAGTAAAATGACGAAAAAAAAAACTGTTTCAGCATCCTCCAGAACTTCACCCCTGCGTGGAGAGCAACTATACCCCCTGCACGCCATCCTCCCCACCCTCCTACAGGGTTTGGGTCTAGTCCCCAGCCCTACCTTACCTGCTCCAGGAAGGCAAAAGAGGGTGAGGAGAGATAGGAATTTGTCTTGAAGTTTAACTCCCCTCTTCCCTAGGGAGGCAAAGCGAAGCAAAGGGGGTTGGTGAGAGGGACAGAAGGGCATCGGGTGGCAAACCCAACTCCAACTCCTGCAGAGAAGGGTGGCTGCCCTCTCCATGCCACCCAGACTCAGGAGAAGAAAATGTAGGAAGCTGCATGTTTATATACTCCCCAAGGTCACCTCTGCCTACGCCCAGAGCAGGACCAGCACTAGGAGCCCCATGGGTACCAGCATCAGCATCCTTCAGGGAGAGGAACAGGGGAGCCCACAAACCTCAGCTCACTCCCTAGAAGAGCTGGCTCAGCTCCCTCCAGACCAGGGAAGAGGGAGTGAGGTGGTGGGGCATAGACCAGCCAATCAGAAGCCTGTGGAGACCCTCCTAGCTCCCTGGAGAAGGGGAGGAGGAGGCTTGGGATCACTGAGGGGAAAGCCCTGTTTTGCCTTGGAGGAAGCACTAGGAACCAGTGATGTCTCATGCTGGCGGTACCATGTAGCTGTGTGACTTTGTTGCTGTCTTTAACATTTATTTGTATGTGTGTGTGTACACGTGTGTCACAGCATGCATGTGGAGGTCATAGGACAACTTGCAGGAGTTACCATGTGGCGTTTGGAGACTGAGCTCCAGCTTGACAGCAATTTCCTTTACCTGCTGAGCCATCTCACTGGCCCTGTGGGGTTTTTGTTTGTTTGTTTTTGTTTTGTTATAATCTAATACATAAGAAATAAAATTGACTGTCTTAATGCATTTAATTCAGTGGCCTTGGGGGCATCTAACCCACCATCACCACCTGACAGGCCATGGTCAGATAGATGGCTTGGCCGTACCTCTGTTAGAGGAAACAGGTGACTGTGAGGCCTTGGGGACAGCAGTGTCACAGTGCTGGGAAAGCAGACCCGCTTACATCATCTTGTACTCCCCAAGCTGGCCTCAGTTTCCCTCACCCTAAGTTCTCTCCACCCGAGTCTTTTTCACTGAGCTCCAGGCACCAAAGCCTGACCTCCAGGGCAAGTCCCTGTGGCAGATACCGTCTTTGTGAGCTGCTCGGCTGAGGTAGGACATCTATAGTACGGTCCCGCCACTCAAAGTGGTAGCCCAAGGCTGGGCCAGTGGCTCAGAGGGGAAAGTGCTCGCTGCATAAGCATAAGGACCTAATCCAACTCCCAGCCCCTCGTAAAAGCCAGGCACGTGGCTCATACCTAAAACTCAGCCCTGGGGAGGTCCAGACGGGGGTCCAGAACCCACATTAGCGAGTTCAGATTTAATAAGAAATTCAGTCTCAAAAACAAAGGTAGGGGGTCTGGAAAGAGGCCAGGTCCCTGCACACATGTTGGGCAGCTCACAACTGCCTGTAACTCTAGCTTCAGGAGCTCTTCTGGCCACTGTGGTCACCCACACACATGTGGAACACGAGCACATGTGCACACACGCATGCATGCACACACATACACACCAAATAAAATCTTAAAAGGAAACGAGTGACTAAAGACTTACCTGATGTCCCCGGTCTCCACACGCTCATATGTGTGCGTGCACACATGGACACACAGAGGACAATCTGCTGCGTGTTAGTGTGTACACAGAACTGCGCACCCATCACAGCAGACAATTTGGAGCTATTTTCATTGCCTTGGAGGGAAGCACTGTAGCCATTAATCTATCGCTATCTGGGTCTCAGGCCTTTGCCCCCACTTTCTATTTTCACAGGCATGTCTCCCGGAGAGTTCACATAAACAGAAGAGCCTGACACGTGCTCTTGGCATTTGGCTTCTTTTTCAATCAGATGATGTCCCCGACTCAGACATCTTACTGTCCAGAACCCTGGCCACAAGGCTGAAGACATGGCTTCTGGCGGGTCTATGGTGTTTTCCAGGGTGACTGCAGGGAGAAGTGGGAAGTTGAGTCCCAGAAGGCTGGCTTGAGGGTGATAGGCCCAGTGTGGGCATGAAACGCATCTACAGATGACACTCACACAGAAACAGTGCTGGGCAATGAGTTCTCTTGGGGGCAATTTATGAGGAGAGCTTCTGTGACTCCAAGAATAGACCGACCACAATAGTGATAATAACACTGCCTTCAGGAAGTTCTGTCTCCCATCAATGAAGCCCTTACATGGATTATTTCCACCAGCTACCCAGCAGTTCCTCGCTCTGAGGTAGAGCAGGCCTGAAGAGGGTAAGTCACTCGCCCAATGTCCCACAGCCTCTGAGGGTTTTACCCACTCTGACAGAAGTAGCCTGTCTCTTTTAACTCTGGTGGCATTTCTGGGCCTTTCTCCACCTTCTTCCCTGGGAGACTGCATCTCAGTCTGTGGCCTGGATTCTCCCCAGTCAGGAGATTGAGCCAAATCCTTGCTTTCTCTGTCGTGTGGTCTCCAGGCAACATGGAAATGTTGGCAGAGTGGGCATCCTACAACTGATGTCCAGGCCCCACTCCAGAAACAACCACCAGGGTGGCCTTGCCTCCCTTCTCCTAGCCATCTGATGCCCCACTGGGTCTACTGTAACTCTAGGCCACTGTGGTCTGCCAGGCAGGGCTCTACACCCCTGGCCTCACCTCTTCAAGTCTATAGCATTCCAGGCCAAACCTTGGCCAACTGGCCCCATGGAGCTCAGGATATGGGACAGCATTTACACAGGCCTTCCTGACAAGTGCCTCCCACGTGTCTCTCCTCTACACTCCTGGAGATAATGTGAAGTCATTTCGACTCTCTGCACAATGACCAGAGCCTGAATTGGGCCAGGACTATTGGAGGTCAGAAGTCTTCATCTTTCTGAGAGGTTTGCTTTCTTGGTTCTGGGGACAGAACCCAGGGCCTTGCCCATGTAAGACAAGTGCTCTCCTCACATCTGCAGCCCTAGTC
Organism: Ellobius talpinus; assembly: GCA_001685095.1. Classification (NCBI taxonomy): domain Eukaryota; kingdom Metazoa; phylum Chordata; class Mammalia; order Rodentia; family Cricetidae; genus Ellobius; species Ellobius talpinus. Next base: position 4,393 of record LOJH01007005.1, on the reverse strand, counting down.
TGACACTATTTTGCATTGTTTTTAATTTTTGTGTTTCTTTTTAGAGAGTGTTTATTATTGTGTGTGTGTGTGTGTTCCTGAGTACTCGCAAGTGCAGCCCATATGGTACTCACAGAGCACAGAATCATGTGCTAAAGCCCCCAGAGCTGCAGCTATGAGCAGTTGTAAGCCACCCAAGAGTAGGTCCTAGGAGCTAAACTCTGGCTCTCTGTAAGAGTAGTAGCATGCTTGACTCTCCACTGTGGGAGGTCCTTCTGTCTATGTGTTGCTTTTATTGGTTAATGAATAAAGAAACTGGCTTGGCCTGTTGATATGCCAGAACTTAGTTAGGTGGGTAAAACTGGACTGTATGCTGGGAGAAGGAAGGCAGAGATGGAGACGCCATGGATCCGCCACGGGAGATAGACNCTGTCTATGTGTTGCTTTTATTGGTTAATGAATAAAGAAACTGGCTTGGCCTGTTGATATGCCAGAACTTAGTTAGGTGGGTAAAACTGGACTGTATGCTGGGAGAAGGAAGGCAGAGATGGAGACGCCATGGATCCGCCACGGGAGATAGACGTGCTGAAACTTTGCTGGTAGGCCACAACCTCGTGGTGATGCACAGATTAATAGAAATGGGTTAAATTAATATGTAAGAGTTAACAAATAAGAAGCTAGAGCTAATGGGCCAAGCAGTGATTTAAGTAATACAGTTTCTGTGAGATTATTTCGGTTCTGGGCGGCTGGGGCACACAAGCAGCCTTCTTCTCCAACAAGGTTTGTTGTTTACTTTTCATTTCTTCTAAGACAATATCCTTGTTCATAATTTTAGGTTCACAGAAAAATTAAGGAAAGCTAGGGAGGGGTTTCTCATCCATCCTGCCTCATGTCTGTAGCCTCCCCACACTCCACAGCCTACACCACAGAGTTCCAGTTGCTAAGAGTCATGGACCTGCGGGCACACACAGTTACCATCAAAACAGGAGACTTACAAAGGGGCAGCTTCTGAACTGGACGCGATGTGCAGACCTATTGTCTCAGCAACTCAAGAGGCTAAGGCAGGAGGATCAAAAGTTCAGTACCTTCCTGGGTGATACTATGTTTCAGAAAAGCAAAAATAAACAAAAGAGATGAGTTGTTGTGTATGTTTGTTGAGATAGGGTCTTATGTAGCCCAGGCTGACCCAAAAGGGCTGATCCCCCTGCCTTCCATCTCCCAAGTGCTAGGATTACAGTAATGAATCACCGTGTACTGCTTTATGGTGCTAGGGATTGAACTCAAGGCTCCCCTCTTGCTAGACACATGCTCTACCCACTGAACTAACTACATACATCCCTAGTATTCCTTTGCAGAGACAGGCATGCATGTCCCATGGGAGAGAAAAATGCACCGGTAGGGGGCCCTCAAGCTGCTGGAGCCTAGTGGGCTGTCTACAGAAATGCTGCCACATCTGCTAGCTTTGAAATAAAGGGGACAGGGAGAAATCTGTCCCCTGTTCATCAGGAGTGGGGTTGAGATGGAGATGGAAGGTGACTCATTTCTATTGACTTGTTCCGTGAGCTGTCTGACCTTTGAAAATCAGTTTCCTGATCTCTTTGGGCTCATGAACTCACTGGCGAAACCGAAGGGCTGGAAGTCACAAGCAAAGTGTTTCCTCCTGGGTTTCGACCGAGAACGAAGGCCAGAGAGGAGAGAGCCCCAAAGCTGTCACATGATTGTCTTAGACTTGGTGCAGTCATCAGACAACAGTGGGCCAACACCCTGTTCACAGCAGGCGGCAGAGATCTGTGTGGCTAAAGCTGCCCAACTTTGGGCACAAGGCACTACAGATCAAAGCAAGCAGTTGCGTGTTTCTTCACAAGCACATCTACCCTGGGCCCTGGCCATGTCACTCCCAAGTGTTTACCCACAAGAAGAGAAAGCAAACAGTGGGCCAGTGAGCTGGCCCAGCTGGTAAAGGTGCCTGCAATGCCCAGGACCCACGTGGGGGAGGGAGAGGACAGACTCTTGAAAGTCGTTCTCTGGCCTCCACAGGTTCACACATGTGCCTGCCCATTCACACACCCAACAAATAAGTGGGGGGTGCAGGAGTTCACTCAGCATGAATGTGCACAGTTGCTTCTTTTGTTTAGAATTAGAAACAACGCAAACAAACATATCCCTCTAAAGGTAACTTGGAGGGGCAAGCTGGGGTATGTCCGTGCAGTGAGATACTATGCAAGGACAAAAAGGTGCAAAGTCTAAGGGTCGACATCGTCCACACTCTCAGGAAGGGCTCACTAGGACCCAGGCTCAACAGCTGAACTCTGAGCCCTACAGTATTTTCCTGTATTTGGGAAGGAGCAAACAGCAGCAGAGTGTAGCCTGCTGACACTGTCCTTGATGCTGATGTGGGGGTGTTGGAATGACACTTAATGACAGTCTGACACCCACAAACATGCTAACGAACCCTTACTCATTGCCAGCTGATATAATTTCCCAATCAGAGGCCAAGTTCCTGATCCTGCTGCCACTAGGACCTCAGCCAGGCTGGAGGAGGGCACACAAAGCTGGCTCAGGACAGCAGCAGGTAGGAAGGCAAAAACACACCTCACTGCCACAGGGGCTGGAGCCCCTATGGGACACTTCCAGGTGTCCAGTCATCCTGGAGTTGAGTGGCTCTCAGCAGTTACATGGGGAGGTGCCTAGGTATGGACAAGCATCAAGTGCAGGGTCCCAGCCAGAGAAAGGTCTAGAAACATCTTTCCTCCTTCCTCCCATAAGAAGGTCTCAGTAGCAACATGTGAAAAGAGTGGGCTGTCCGAGACCTCAGAAAAGCACCCCAGAGATGGAGGCACCAGGCTAGTGATAGAGATTTTCATAAAAGCATAAACTGTCGGGCTGACCCTTGACCCTGTCTGTCCCTTTCGCTCTCCCAGGCTGTGCACCCTGACTGTAAGAGGCCACCCACACCCCTGTATATGGGAAGCCTGGCCCTCCTTCCCCAGGAGTGGGCTCCCCAGCTGTGCTCCTTGGGGTGAGGCAGTTCAGGGCTCCCAGCCGATCTAGGGAGAGCATTGCATGGCAGGCATGCTGGCAGAGACCCATTCGCTAGTCTGGTGAGCTCGTGTTTTGGAGGGCTCTCTTATGGTTTTGGTTTGAGACAGGGTCACATTGTAGCCCAGGCTAGCCTGGAAATCCTGATCTTTCTGCCTCTGCCTGTGAAGTGTGAGAATCATGGGTGTCCCTCACCATGCCCCATTTCACAAGCCGGCTAATTATAACTTTCCATCTGCAATCGCACCCACATGGACTTTCCAAAGAGTATTAGGAGGACGCTAAACTATGTAGGGCCAGGCTGCAGCTCAGTAGACCAAGTGCTTGCCTGGCATGCATGAAGCCCTGGGTTCTGCCCCCAGCACTGAATACAGAAGGCATGGTAGTGCATGCCTATAATTGCAGCACTGGGGAAGTAGAGATTTAGGTTATCCTCTGCTATGTAGAAAATCTGAGGACAACTGGAACTACATGAGACCCTCTGAAAACAAATAAAACACCACCATTTCAAAGTGCATATTCATTTATTTCTGAGTAGCCCTTACGAAGAGTAGCGGGTTCTAGAAGCACAGGCTTATTAAAGATGTTGAATAGAGAAGGTCTACCCAGACTGTGGAATATTACATGCCCGTCAAAAGAAAGGGAGCAATGTTCAAGCTATTGTTATAATTAAAAAACGCATGTGTGAGAAAAGAGGGAGAGAGAGAGAGGCGGGGTTTGTCTCTTAAAGTGGAGGGCTTAGCGCATGTGCATAGACTATGTAGTGATATAGCAACCATAGGACCCTGGACTGGCCAGGGTTCTGCCTGAGTGCCTCCTTCCAGGTGATGGGGGACAGGACAGCATAATGCCTGAATGCTAACAGCTACAACACACACAAACCTCAAAAATGTTAAGAAATCCAGACACACAGAAAAGTCCAGGTATCGTTAACTGTTTCATGAATAAGCAAATCTACGGAGACAGGAAACAGATTAGCTGTGAGTGGAGGCACACATGACTCAAGGGTCCAAGTTCCTTCCTGAGGTGATAAAATGCTAACAACACTGTGAATAAGCTCAGAACTATGAATATGCTCAGAACTATGCATTGCATTGAAGGGCTTGGGGCCTTGCACCTGTCGTTCCAGCACTTAGGAGGTAGAGGCAGGAGATTCAAGAATTTGGGGGCAGCCTGAGCTACATGACACTCACAAAAAAATGTATCAATACTTCAAGTGAATTTTGTGCAGTGTGAATTAAATTACGCTCCAGTCTCTGTAAAGATGAATCCCTTCCCAAAAGAATTCTTATCTCAAAGTTCCAGTAGGTGGCTGTTGACAGCCCTTCCTTCCTTTCTTCCTTCCTTTCCTTCCTTCCTTCCTTCCTTCCTTCCC
>LOJH01007004.1:4178-22501 GCA_001685095.1 Ellobius talpinus | reverse complement strand
AGAGAGAGAGAGAGAGAGAGAGAGAGAGAGAGAGAGAGAGAGAGAGAGACAAAGTCCGAAGGATGAGATGAAGTCTAAGCCAAGGATCAGGAGTGAGATATATTGCTGTTTTCTTTAAAAAATGTGCCGTGCTAAATACCTTCTTGTTTTAGCCACTGCATCTTCACACCCAGCATCTTAGATGGGTGCAGGTACTAGTCACTTGGGGGTAGATGGAGAAACGTGCTGCTTAGAGAGGGTACTTTTCCCCTCAGCTACTGGATGGTCAGGTCAGTATTCAAACCCAGGCCAGTCTGACTCCTGAGCCAAGGTTGTGAGCTAAGGGATAAGAGCCAAAGATAAGAGCTAGTGGGATAAGCCTAAGCGAAGACCGAGCTTTCATAATTAATACTAAGCCTTCATGTCGTTATTTGTAGGCTGTTGGCCTGACGAGAAACTACTACTACAGCTCATGGAGCAGGAAGGTTGGGCAAAGTTTCTTCCATGTTGTAGGCTGTGTGCTTTCAGGAGCAGAGAGACTCTCTGTTCTGCAAGTCAGACCATGGCTATGCTCAATTGATAACTATATGTCAGGTATTGATGCTTTAGAGGGGGAGAAGGAGCATCTCTGGGGGATACATTAGTAGCTATTAGTGGATGAAGTGGGTACAGGGGGATGATGCTGTCGTGGAAGTTAGAGAAGAGGTCCCAGAAGAAGTGGAAACTAGAACAAGCCAAGTAAGAAAGGCTAGGTCATACGTGGGAGGGTAAATACATGGGGGAAAATAGGGATGGCATAGCAAGGAAGATGAAGTAAAGCACGAAGCTAACCCCAGAGTGTAGTTTCACCATGTGCTCCAGTGAGACACCGCCTGAGGCCCTAAGGACAAGCTTAGACTGACAGGGGAACAGGGTGCTGGGAGACACTTCCTGGAAGACATGATGTTTAAACTGAGTCCTGCATGATTCAGAAAGATGCTATCGATGAAAGATGCCATGAAAGCGTGCACAGGAGAAACAGAACACGAGGAGATCCAGAGAGGGGGAGAACCTGACGTGACTGCTCGGCAGATCGGCAAGCACCCATGTTTTGTAGAGACTAAAGTGGAAAGGAAGGATGGAAGTGAGGAGTGGATGTGGGAGGGGCAGAATCCGTGATAAATCGTCACATTACTGTTGGCAATATTCTGGTGCCAACTCCAAACACGGGGATGTCAGAGTTGGAGATATGGTCTAATGGAGAAACCAGAAACCTCAAGCCAAACTCTACTCTACAGAGAAGAAAACTGGATTCTTTGACAAGGAAGGGGGGTGACAAGGCCAGGCATAGGGTAGGCAGTGGGTAAGCATTTATTCTGTTATTCCTGACTTCTGAAATAATTTTGTGCCCCCAAATCCAAGAGCTTCCTTGTCCCGCCAGACTATTACTAAGGTGGCTATCAAGACCGGCAGACAACAGCTGGGCATGGTGGCATCATGCCTATGATCCCAGGACTCAGAAGGCAGAGACAGGAGGATCTCTGACCGCAAGGCTAGGTTGGTATATAATGAGTTCCAGACAAGAGAAGACTGCATAGTGAGAACTTGCCTCAGAATTCATGTTGACAGACAGTCACGTGTCAGTTGCATTCCCAAGTGTAAAAGACGAGAGGTGGCCTTCAAATGTGTCAGTCAGAATTGACCAGTGTAGCTGGGGAAAGGTTATATTACACTCAGGCACGAGAAACAGGCACCCTCCTGGGCTTCCTTTAGCATCAGAACCGACTAAGACCTTTAGTCTAGAACTTTTATCTGATCCTCAGCCCATGCCCTTGGTTCTTTCTTCCTCCAGAAGGAAGCTCCCAGTGGGGCTTTGTTACCTGTGCTTCTGGAGCCCCACATCTCACAGCCCCCGCTTCGCCAAAGCATCCATGGCATTCATTGGCTATAAGCAAGGGCACACACATTTCTACTTGGGTTCTTCTTCCATCTCTGCATGGTAAACGGATCATTTTCCAAAACCCTGGGAATCAGATATCCCCTCCAGAGGGTATCTGCTAATATCAGTGATTGCCACTGAGAGGAAGCTGCAGTAGGCTCTTTGTGGGGACAGTGCTCCATTACCTTATGTCACTGGCACATGCACAGACCAGAAATGGGAAAATGAGAGCCAGGAAAGCCAACCAGTTTCTCCAAGGTTACACCACTCATGAGTAGAACAGTCCTGGACTCAGATTTCCCAGCTATGAACTTTATCTGGTGCACTCACTACCTACTCTCTCCCACTTAGGACTGGCTTCTATAAACACCAAAGTCATGTCACATTTAACCCAGATGTCTTGGGCTTCTGTCACCGTTCTGATGTATGGCCTCAAATCTCTGTGCCTCTGCTTAATTCTGTGTCAAATGGAAAAAGTAATTCCTCCCTTGTCTATGTGTATGGTAATGAGTGTGACAAGGCAGGCCAGCATAATTATAATACTGTCTGTCTCCAAGATCGGCTCAAATGCTGACTGCTTTGCAAAATTTCACGTTAGCAAAGCCTTGCACTCTCCCATCCACGCATGCTCTGAGAACAGAAGTGAGTACAAACTCTGGAATGGCGAACCACTGATTTTTGACACAAGCGGGTACCTGCAGGGGGTGGTGTGGGAAATCAGGCTAGGCCAGGACAGTGGGTTGGGCCAGCTTGTGGTTTCTGAGTAAAGGTGCTTTTGGAAGGGTGATTGAAGCCCAGTGTTCAGTATGATGACCCTCCGAGCTAAGCAACTGCAGTCTTGTGGGGTCCAGATGTGCCCCAGTGCAAAAACAAACAGACAAACAAACTAACAAACACCACTGCATCATTCCAGCTGGGATTACTGACTGTTTATACTCCTCATAAAGGTGTGGGGAGAGTCACAAGACCCTGCCTAAGTATCCAGCCACTTCCTCTCACCTGTTGTGTGCACCTTTCCCTTAATTGCATGCTAAGGCCTCAGGGAGGGACAAAGTATTTAGACCTGGGGACACTAGGGTAGAGTGCTCTCTCCATCTATTGGGGCTATGGGGAAGCCCTCATCCTGTCTGGGTAAAGGTTTTGTAGATGGTGCCTGTTTGGGGAAGAGCACAGACACCCCATAAATAACGCCTTACCTATGGTCTGTAAGGAGTACAATAAACTCACTGGTTCCCCAGAGAAAAACTTCAGCTGAATTGTACCTCAGTTTGTCATGGAGGTCTTAGTAGGAGGGGTAGACCCTGTTTTATGTCTCCCTTGCTGGGGGAAGGAATTTTAGCTACACCCAGATACCAGAAAGGGAAGGAGGAGGATAAGGACAGCACGGAGATCTGAAGAAAGCTGTTACAGTCAGCCTGATGCCAGACACCTATAGCAAACAGGACTCATAGTCAGGAGAGGCCTGAGTCCCTGTGTCAGTGAGGGAAAGAACCTGCCCAAGAGAGCCCTGGGGCTTGTAACTGGATATCCAATGAGGGGCAGGGAATGTCAGGGTGATGCAGTGAAGGAAACTGCTTTCCAAAGAATGGGGTGCTATTACCAGAAGGTGAATGAGCAGGCTAAAGACAAAGGTTAAGATTTGTTGACATGTTCAAGGTTCAAGAAAGAAGTGCCAGTCTGGGGACTGTCCTTTAAAAGCCAGCTGCATAGGAATGAGATCAGAAGCAGGAAGGAAGTATAAGATGAGGGAACTTGTTAGGGCCAAGGAGGACAAGGGCAGGGTTGGAGAAAAGTTCCAGAAAAACACAGAAAAGAAATGATATATAAAGGAAGCCAAGGGTTTAAAATTAATATTGTCTTATGCTGGTTGATGTTAAGAAGTTCCTTATCCCCTCTAGATATTTTCAAATATTTCAAGTATTAAATTATGATCCTAACAGTACCTTGCACGTTGTGAGGATTAGGGATAGGCTGTATCTTTGTTTAGCATTGAAGATGGATCCTCAGCAAATAGCCACTGTAATGATCAGCCGTGATACTTTTGTCACTGAGGGAGGCCCAGGGTAACAGGTCTCACATGACCAGTCCCAGTCCCAAGCCATCAGCTAGAAACACTGGGTTATCGCTCGGGGTTACCAGCCGCATCTATTTCAGCAAAGATAAAAGGAAAAACAACGGGTCAAACGTCTGTCACCAACGTCTACAACACAGCTTCAAAAGCGTAGAAGTGTCTGTTAGGGTATGGGACAAGACTAAGCTGTTTTAAACCAGTATCAACACTAAGCCCCCTTCACAGGCATCTGGAAAAACTCACTATAAGGAAAAGTGCCCAGGAGAGGTGGCTGGGACCAAGTTACATGGGACAGGCTGGAGCCAAGAGATAAGAGGTCACTGGTCATCACTCTACTCTGGGTCCGCCAGGGCTCCACCTCCTGTAACAGGGGCAGCCCAGGACCCTTGCAGAGAGGAAAGGCTTGAAGTGTTAGCAGCTGCTGTGTTCAGAAGAGCACAAGTCTCAACATCTGGGCCACTTAGAGCTTTTATGTAACGTTGAGACAATCACTTAGTGTTAACTAGCCTCTCCATCTGCAAAATGTGGTAAACAGTATTTTCTTCTACATGACTTCTTTCTGTTAAATAGTATGTTATTTAAATATCATAATATATGCAAGGTACCTGGACCACATACATATATGATGGCATTATCCCTTCTTACCTACAAAAGTCTACTCATTCATGACAATTCTTGTGGCCTTCTCAACACAGAGATGCCTATGACTGAGACCTATAGCCTATCAAACAGTCTCGCAGCTGACACACGGATTTGAGGTCACTGGGGCTAGGCTCTTAGGCCAGTGAGTCTCAACCTTCTTAATGCTGTGACCCTTTATTACAGTTCCTCATATTGTGGTGACCTCAAACCATAAAAGTATTACATTGCTACTTCATAACCGTAATTTTGCTACTGATGAGAATCATAATGTAAAATCTGATACGTGACCCCTGAGGGGTTGCAACCCACAGGTTGAGAACCACTAATCAAAGCTGCTCTTAGTCCAGGAAGGTAGCCTCAGCTTTTTGCCTGAGACCTTCCCACTGTATCTGTGAGCTTTAAATCGAGGGCAGTTGGTTACACAAGCGACACCCCTTATTGCTGATAGTAGTCAAGATCCAAAAGGGACATAGCAATGACAGTTATTATTGATCAGGCATTAATTTATCAGATTATGTTTCCTTGCTCTGTACAAAGTAGACGACGTTACTAACTTTTTCAGAGGGGAAAACTATGGTTCGGAGGGGCTAGGGTCTGAGAGCTCAGGGTCTCTGGGCTCATTCATACCCAGGAGAAGTGAAACTCAAGCAAGAACCTGGTCTGTGCTTTTCACACAAGAGCTCCTCCTAATGAGGATGATGAATGAGCCATAACTGCCGGTGGAGAGGTGACCTGAAGTGGGAGGCAGGACACGAAACAAACCCCAACCCCTCTCTATCTGAACCTCCTGGCCTACAAAAGGGGCTGAGAACTCAGAAGCTGCTACTACCTGGAGTTTCGGGGCGGATCGCCTGACAGTTTATGATTGAAACCACTTTGCAAAATTATCAAGTCCCATATAAATGTAAGTTATTATTAATTGTTATACCCATTAAATAATTAAATCTCAGCCATAATAATGAAACATAAATTGCTGTTAACAACTATTAATCAAAATGTATGCTGGTGGTAATTATGCCAATTAAGATTCTCAGCAATAACGATAATTAGGACTGATACTGAGCAGTGGCCCATCAGGTGGGGACTGGCACGAAACTATAAGTGTAAACAGCGTGGATGAAGTGGGCTGAACGCACAGCCATGCTAATAAAGACAGCCAGACTTGAACACGCGAGCTACTCTTGCTTTGGGATGAGCATCCTGCTGTGCTGGAATGGGGAGGACTGAGGAACGCCCACACTGTTACTGTTGGCAAGTATTTGGGTTGCACCTGCCCTGTGACTATGTGGTTGTGTGGCTGTGTGGCTGCGCTTCTGTACTCTGTCCTTTCCAGATGAACCTTCACCCTATTGAATCAACCATGGCCCCATGGCCTTGCCATTCTCTAGTATGCCAGCTACCCACCGTATTGCTCATGTCTTCTGACACCCCAACATCCTCCATGTCCCTGTCCGTGAAGTTTGCATTCAATGAGGTGGTTTTTTTCCCCCTTGTTTCCCTTCACCTCCTGTGGGACTTGTTACCCCAGCTCAACCACTTACAAGTTGTGCTTATGTGCCTTTATGCTTCAGTCACCTCTCAAAAATGAGGGTGTCAGCTGCACAGACCTGACAGGATCGCTTTGAATATTAGTAGAATATGTAAGACTTCAGGGTAAGGCTGAACACAGAGGACCCAGCTAAAAGCCACCATCACTGTTGCCGCAAGGACAGCCACCTGCATCAGCCACTCTGCCACCTTCTCACCCCTCTGTCCCTGCCATCTGTGCTTATCACATAGTTGTTGCTCCTTTTGCTGCTACTAAGATGGAAGTGGATAAAAGGTCTCCTCAATCTATAAGCAATAATAAAAGGAAAGGTGCAGAGAAATCATTGCCCATGAAATCTGAAGGTTTGGCTTCCTCTTGGTTTTTCTGGTTACTTAATTAATTGGTTATCGAAATGAGATCTGAAGATCTGGCTTACTCTATGTTTTCCTACTTACCTGTTAATTGGTTTTGTGCGAGTCGCTTCTCTTTCCTGGGACTCAGTTTCCTCTTCTAGGAAATGGAGCTGTGACCTCTGGCCTGCCTCTATGACAGACTGCACTGTGGGGTTGAAATGGGGACACAGATGGTCACTGCTTTGTAAACTGAAAGGCACTAATCAAATACAAGATACTTTGACTGTTATTAGAACCATCTGGAAGTTGTTTGGACTTACAAATTGATAGACTCAGTCAACACTGACTTACACAGACAGCGGTTGTTAGGGGTATTTTATAATTTAAGTCGTTAACCCTATGCATGTTGCGAGTCTTTTTTTTTCCATATTCTCCCAATCTTAGAGTGTTCAAGTTTTGAGTCTCTAAGCCTGCTTGACAATAAGGATGCACACAACAGCTCAAGCTGAACCGGTCTGCAAGACTTTTGGTTTCTGTTTCCCGTAAGGAACATCTAGAAGCAAGGCTAATTGCTGAGTTATCAGATACAGCTCAGACCATGGGGCATCTTGGGGTTTTAGAAAACCTCCGAGGTTACTTTAGGATAATAGGAGGGCCCAAGTGTGATGGCTACTAAATTTTCAAAAATAAAACAATGATCCAGATGAAAAGAAGCCCTAAATAATCCCTTCTAGGTCGGCGGGCTTCTCATCGGATGTCTCACTACTTGGGCCTTGTTTGCATGTAGGAAATGTGGGCACCAGTCTCTCACTTTGCTGTAGAACAAATCATCCCAAATCCCAGAGTCTTAAACGTCACAGTTCTGCAGGCTGGCTGGGTAGTTCTGCTATTCTGCCTGGGCCATGGCAGGGCCAAAGGCAATTTAAAATCTTGAGCCTGTTGTTAGACCTGAAATAAACCTTTTGAGCCCCACCTGCCCAAGAACCAGGTAACTTCCTAGAATTCTGGGGATTGTAGTTTTTGAGCAATAACACCTGACTGAGGACCAGGTAAATTTCTGGGATTTTGGAGGGTTGTAGTTTATGAAAAATAACAACAAAGCCTCATGGGAAAGTATAGTGGCCTATGGGGTTTTCCCATATTAGCTCTACCAACATTTGTCTTGAGGCCACTTACTTGGAAAGTCTCTAGATGATGGTGCTGGCCAAATTCCATCTTGGACAGTATCTAAAATTTTAATAAAAAGCTTGCTTAAATTTGGCCAAATTGGTGGAACTGATTTTTTTTTCTGTGAATTTCAAGATTAATAACTATGGCTATGATAATACCAGAACCAATGTTTTACCAGGGCCAGATTAATATCTTATCAGGACTACACTGATTAATATGTAAAAACGCTGAACTTTTGAAGTCTAAACATAACAGTAGTACAGCAAGACAGAAAGAAATTTGAAACATTTTTCATTTTTCACATATACTTCCTCAGACCTTTACAACTGACTTAAGTTTCCTTTGGAGCTGACAAGCCCCCTCCTTGCAGCAGTATTCGTTGAGAGGTCATTGAGAGGTGGGCTCAGGGGACAGGGCTGGGACTCCCAGGTTTGCCTTTCTGGTCAGGGTCTTTCATACTCTAGAAACCAGTGTGAGTCTCAGCACACAGAAATGGCTTTCCAAGACAATGAAAGCAACAACTACAGTACCTCTCAAGGCAGAGCCTGGAAATAGATTCTAAGTAAGTAAAAGACATCAAGATGGACAGGGAAGACAGCACATTGACTTGATTCATGAATTATATCTCACAGGAAGAAAATTATGGATTCTCAAGTGGGGAAGGCATGAGAGCTAAGTGAGCTTGGCAGAGTTTAAGAAATGGGCAAAATGGAACAAAGGCCAATTGCTTGTCCATACACGACCAAAGAAAAATTAGAAATTGATTTAAGAACAGTCTCCCACAACATCAAAATGTAGACTATTTTGAAAAAAGTTTTAAATATATGGGACTCTTTTAACAGCAGCCTCAATAGAACCTTGCTGAGGATTGTTGCAGAGGCAGCTGTGAGCCTTTGCTGGATGGTTCCACATTGTTAAAGGCTCTCTCTTCACACATTCAACTAGGAAGCTCAATAAAATGACAACAGAAACCTCCAAATAATTGACAAAGGATTCTATAGTTTATGTGGACAAGTAAAGGATCTAGGTGATACAGATAAGACAAAATATTTTCTTAAGAAAAATAAGGGACTGAGGAGATGGCTTAGTGGGTAAGAGCCCTTGTTATGCAAGCATGAGTGCCTAAGTTCAAATCCCTAGCACCCATGTCAGCAGCCAGCCAAGGTCGTGTGTGCACCTCTAACTCTAGTTGGGGGAGAGGGCTAGGGCTTGCTGTTCGCCAGCTGAGCTCAGCTTCAGTGAGAGACTATCCCAAGGGACTAAGGTGAAGCGTGCTAGAGAAAGACACCCGCCATCCTCACAGGCATCAACGTGCAGAAACACTCACAAATGTAAAAGAAAAGGAGGGGAACTTCCACAATCCAATTACAAGATGCTTATAACTCTACATAGATCCATCGGGTAACATTGACACTAAGATAGACCGGTGAATCATACACAGTCTTTTCAGCAAAGGTGCAAAATTAAACAATCATGAGAGACTTTCAATGAATGGATGTTTATCTGGGGACAGAGGGGAATAAAAACCACTCCAGTCCAGTCCATTTGCTGAACAGGGATCACCTCAAGATAGACTGTCAACCTATACGTAAAATCAAACTTTCTAGAAGAAAATGAATGGAAAGGCCTTTGCAACCTTGAGCCAAACAGGACTTCTGAGATCAGCCAGCACAGGCAGAGAGAGTCTGTGGAGCCTGGTGAATGGCTCGCCTCAGGAGCCACTCGCTAGTGAAGTCACTGCAGGCAGTCACTTGGGCCTTGGAGAAAAAGTCAAGACTAATGAAAATTCCTCTGCAAAGTCTTTACAGCTCTCTGAAGTCAGCTAGACTCGTGTGCTTTCTGTTATTCCACGGAGCCGGAAAGGGTCTATCTGAATAAACAGTTACTGCTTATTTCCCTTGCTTTCAGGCCCAAATCCAGAATTTGTTGTTGTTTTAACATTTACCACCAACACTCCAGCCACCACCTTACAGAGTTATTTTCCTGCCTTTGGAGAATTGAGGAATTATTATGCAGGCTTTGAAAACTGCCTCACGCCCCTATTCCTGCCCTGGCATTTTTACATGAACCATTTTCCAAACATGGACAAGATACTGAGTCGTTTTAGATTTCAGTATAACAAGGGTTAGAAGACCTGATTGCCACACACCTCTCCACTCTGATACCTTCTGATCTTTGATTCTATAAGAAAAAAGACTGCAGAAGAACCTGGGTGATAATTGATATTATAGCCAACCAATACCAAGTCATATCCAAGAATAAGGGTGATACCATAATTTGAATGGTGAGTGTTCCCCCAAACCCCATGTGTTAAAAATCTGATCCTCAAGATGGTGCTCCTGGGAAGTGGGAGAACCTTAAGAAAGTGGTGATTTGGGAGAGGTCTTTAGGCTTTTGTGGGTCTGCCCTCAAAGGAATTGTGAGAACAGGCCTCTTTATCTTCCTTGCTTTGCTTTCTGGCTCAAGGTATAAGCAGGTTTGTTCAGCCATATATTCACACAAAGCCTGCAGTATGCCATTCTTACCAGATGCTCAAGACAATGATGCCATCTGATCTTGGACTGGCATCTCTAAGTCTGTAAGTCAAGACAACAATTTCCTCCTTAAGCTAACTGTCACAGGTATTTTATTACCATGATGGTAAGCTGACTGATGCACTTGACCTCTCTTCCTGGTTATGGTTAAATCCAACCCACATGAGACTCAAGGAAGTGGATTCTGCATGTTAAATCGCTAATCACATTTACATTGACTCATGCCTTGATCTGTTCATTATGTTAATATTTATTTGTTATCATGATGTAGCAGGCACCCTGGGGGGTACCAAAGCCTAGTGTTTACCCCAAAATGTGAAAGACAAAATGCTTCCAACCCAGACAATTGGCACCTGCTTACTTACTTCTTGGGGTAGTTTTCTCGCCTTTCTGGCCAACTGCTATTCTTCAAAGATGTCAACATGACTTCCTCCGAGAGAGGTTTTCCAACTCTGAATTGGTTAAGTTTCCTTGTCATTTATTTCCTCAGATCCACCTATTATTGTGTCCCTCATTGATGTCTTTCATTGAACTAAAGAGGGACAACGTTGAATCTACAACTGTAAACTAACGATGAATGAACGTAAAATAAATTGTGGATGCAAAATGTCTCCTGGAAGAAAGGTCAATGTCATTTGAAGAATACCTTCTGCAAAGTAGTTTCTAAGCTAGGCTCAAAGTTGCTGTGCTCTTCAATGTTGAAGGCCAAGTATTACTATGCTACCGAGTCAATTTTATGACACAGCTCAAGAATGCAACGGGCTAGTTAATGGGAAGTAGCCAAATTCTTCACCAGAGTATCACTATTCTCTCCCAAACAAGTTTCAGCCATCTGCCTATATTCACATCTTGCTAAAAGTGTCCATTTATTTGTAATGCAATTACCATACTACCTTCTTTGCTGACCAGACTCATGCTATTGTTTAATACTTCCATAATGAGCCCTTCACTCCACTCTGTCTCTAGAATAGTCCCCTCATCTGACTCAGATGTTCAAATGCCATCCCTGTTCTGTGGGTGTTTCCCTGGTAACCTGCCCTTCTTCTCTCCTTCCTTTCCAGGGCCACTCCACAAGTTTTTCATGTTGTTTGTACCCAAAAGTTAGTTGACTTAACATCGGGATTTATACTCTCTATGTCTTCCTGTGGCTCATTAACTCCTCCAGGCCAGAAGCAATACGATGGAGACAAAGCCCGTGATAAACCTCTTCTGAGTTGAATTTCCCTCAACTATCTACTCATGAGATCCACTTGTCTCCCTGCTCCCTGTGGTGGCCACTGGGAAAGCACATGATGCATTTCATTCTTCTTGAAAACTGTGAACTAGGTGGTGGTGCCAGCTCACACCTTTAATCCCAGCACTCAGGAGGCAGAGGTAGGTGGAACTCCGTGAATTAGAGGCCAGCTCCTGAGTTCCGGGACAGCCAAGGTTACACAGAGAAACCCTGTCAGGAAAAAAAGAAAAAAAGGAAGGAAGGAAGGAAGAAAGGAAGGAAGGAAACAATTGTGCAATAACCATTGCTACACTTGACTTCAACAACTCAATCTACTTATTTACCAACTACTTTCTGAGCCCTATCATATTTTAGATAAAATTATAAGGCTTAAAGACCAGGGATGCAGAAAAAACTATCCATGATGGTACAAATGAATAATAAGCAAGCTAGTATAACACAAAACAGATGCAGTGGCAGAAAATACTATGGAAAGCTAGATGTGATTAGAGGTCGCATTGCATACTGGAGAATTAGATGGTACCTTCAGAAATCTTCTTTCTGGGATGTGCATTACAAGTTATCAAAGGAGCAAACATTCAAGGGAAATAAGAAGGTGAGCATGCACATACCTGGCTGGATATGCAGCATTTCTAAGCAGAAGGAACATAGAAGAAGACCTCTAGCCATGGGAGCAATGTTGGTGATTCAACTTATAGATAATGCTTGTCTGCCCAGTACAGTGAGGTGAAGGTTAACTCCACAAACTCATGAAACATTATTAAGAAGCATAGTCTTTGGAGGGCAGTTAAGTTATGAGGGTAGAGTCCTCATTGATCAAATTAATGACCTTCTACAAGGCGCATCAGAGAGCTTTCTTGCCGCATATAAGAATACAAGGTGGAACTGGCTGTCTACAACTTGGAAGAGGGTCACCATAAGAACCAGGCCATGATGCCACCCCTGTATGTCATCTAGCTTCAAAATCTCTGAGAAATGAATGTATGCTGTTCAGAGGCCAGCCAGTCTACGGAACTTTGATGCAGTAGCCTCGAGTGACTGGGAGACTCAAGGCAGTATATTTTAGGGTCAACCCTGAGACAAGTGTCGGAGGGTATGCAAAGGTGAGGTGGAAGCAGATCACTCAAGAGAAGAGGTTGAGAATATACAACCTTAAAGGTCAGTCACTGTAAGGGCTTCATCTCAGTTTGTGAGGTGAAAATCTATTAGGAAGTTTTAAGCCATCAGGTGGAACCAAGTGGCAAACATTTCATAGTGTTCAGTGTTGAGATAAGTGTAGAGGTAGAAGAAGAAAAACACAGTGATTAGTACTGAAAGCACAAAAACGACTTAGGCTAGAGTGGCAATGTTTGTGGGATGAGGGACGGGGGAGTTGGGATATATTTAGAAAGAAGATGGTAGATTAAGTGTGGAGTACAATAAAAAGAGAAGCTTTAGGAAGGACAGCTCATGGGGGAGGGACCGAGTGATTTGATGAAAGAAATTGTTTATTAAAATGGGAAAGACTGAGAGAAACAGATAATGTCTGGAATCCCGGGAATTATGTTGTGGAAAACTGAGGTTAGGGGTTGTCTCAGTACCTGAGAGGCATGGCATTGGCAATTAGAAAGGGACCAGAGTTCACCAAAGAGATGCAGGGACAGAAGCTGGGGCTTGTCAGCATACCCACAGCATTTCAGCCTGCAAGACTAGGTGATATCATCAAAGGAAGTGAGCCCAGGAAGATGAGGCCCTGGGACTGAACCCAGGCACATTCAATTTTAAGAAATCAGAGAGTTTGCGAGGAGCTAACAAAAAGGAAAAGTGGTCAGTGAGCTGGGAGGAAAGCCAAGGGAATAAGGTGAGTGGCGGAAAGAAAGGATCCATGCTGTCAACACAGGGACCAAGGATATGGAGACAGACAACTGACCTTGTGTTTAACGATGTAGAAATCCATTGTCTGTGGTGGTNGGGGGGGGGGTTGTGAATAATGAACGGATAGCATGACTGGAGCAAGGTTTAAGAAAGAACAAAGGGGATGGAACTGATGAGCAAGCACAGGTAGGTCTGTTGGTTCACCCATTGCAAGCCTGGTTTGTACCCGGAATCTAAAGCTATAAGGCACCAGTCTGGCAGATAACATACATAAAAGCTTTAAGTGCAGGCAACTCATTCCAAGCATCATTAACTTATTACACCCATTTATCCACATAGCTGTGCAAATGTCCTGTCTAGAATTTTTAATGTCAGTGATGGTATTGTACAATAAAACTTTCCCTGGGGAGATGCAAAACACATGGCTGCTTAACCCAGATAGAGAGCCTACAACAGACCAAGGTCAGGATACCACAGAAGTCTAACTTGCTCAACCGATGAGTTTTACTGGAGTGACTTACAGGGATATAGGTGAGGGGTTCCTTACAGGAGAAGAGATGACTCAAAGGCAGCTGCCATCACCAAAGCCTAGCACCTCTGGCAGCTCACAAAAGCCGGGAATCTAGAGCACACTGCATGGCCCATAGGCAGCTCAGTAGATTGAAGAGTGTCCTTTCCAAGTGACTCAGTTGGTCTAAACATCTTTCAGGAAGTCTTTATGGGTTGGTTTGTTGTTTGTTTGTTTGTTTGTTTGTTTGCCATTTGATCTAGTCTCGGAGTTGTTTTCATAACTTGTTCTGGTCTCAGAATCGTTTTCATAGCTTAGTTTGTTTCAGGGTCTTCATTAGAGTTCAAGGCCACTTGTCTCAGAGGCTTTTGCTTTGGGTTGCTTTGTTTGTTTGTTGTTTTGTTTTGTTGTTTTTATTGTTTACTCTGGCAGGGAGGGGCCTAGTGAATCTAGTCAGTTTCAGAAACTTCCTAAAGCTATTTTGAGCTTTTGGGTTTTTTTTAAACCTTTCTGTTTAAGGAAGTTTCTGTAGGATGAAATGTCTTAATCTCCGAGGAAAGCTGTTACATACAACAAAGTGGTGGAATCTCTTCCAGTCCAGAGTCCAAACCTGGAGACCTCTCACTGGGATGATCATTCTCAACCAGGATATGCAGAGGAATCCCCTGTTCCCCATCAATCTTAACACTACAAAACTGTGTCTCCTCCAAGAGCATCTCCTGTAGGGTCAGGGAGTAGCACTGTTGTCCTAATTAAGGGGGCAGCAACAAAACAGGCCAGTCTTGTGAAGTTAAACACAGTCTTTGCTTTGGTAGCCTCTTCAGAATTTTTCTCCCTGTCCATCTCTCTGTCACTAAGCCAGCTCACAGGACCATCATCTCTGCTTTGAACCATTGTGATCGCTTTCCAGGGTTCCTCTGCATCTGAGCCTATCTCCTCCCACCCATTTCTTAAATGTTATCAACTTATCCTTCTCAGTTGACTCTGTCCTTCCTGTAAATACTGCTGATATGGCTTCTTGGCTTTGAGTTAAAATTCAAAGTCATATTACATTGGTACTCAAAATCTCTTCTGTGGATGTGTGGATGGATGGATGCATGCATAGATGGATGGATGGTTGGGTGGATGGATGGATGAATGGGTGGATGAATGGATGGGTGGATGGATGGATGGGTGGATGGATGGATGAATAAACAATGAATCGACACCACTAGGTTAAACAGAAACACAGAGAATGAACCACAAAGCTGGGTAATTTGATCTCCAGTAGGTGAGTTTTTAAGTAGCCAGGTTCTCCTCATTCTTCAGTACATGTGACATGGCTCCCTTATGATGTGAGTCACCTCCGTATTTACAAGTCCCACCCAGCCTGGGTCAGGGCCTGTTATGCACCATGTACATACCTCACAAGAAGTCTTATCACAGGACACTGCAACTGTCACTCAACATACCATGTTTCCAGCCAACCTGCCAGGACCATCATTTCTCCCTCATAATGACATTTCATGTCTATTTTGTTAATAAGTCATGCGGATTTCTTCTGCAAAGCAGACTGAAATGCCTAGAACCAATGCTAAAATTTCACAGTTATGGAATTCTCTCTTGATATGTGACAGCCCAAGGACACCACATATAACATCTGTCTTGCCATGCCCCATCCCCACTGCTGGACATGTGCTTCCTATTGGCCTTGGTGCCTGCAACTTGGGATTCATGCTGAAAGCACATTTGAACCCTTCATCTTTATAGCACTTTTCCAAGAAAATTATCCAATCTGGCAGTCCTTTTGGCCCCAAGGCTACTTGACAGATCACGACGGATCGGGGCCAGATGCAAGAAGAGAATGAACTTCACCATCAAATTGTCCGATACCTAAAATATGCTGGCTTTGAGAGAGCGCAGTTCTTTGTGTTGCCTATAATCAGAGGCCTACGCTCTCCTGTGCATTGCTTATAATCAGACAACCGAGCTCTGCAGTGTGCCAAGGCAGTGAGGTCTTGATGTTCCTGGCTGAGCTCTGTCAGTGTCCCATGGTAGAGCTCCCTGCCAGGTGGGTCGTCACAGCTGTGAAATTAGAGACATTGTGCAAGAGGAGAAAGAGATTGTCCAACTCAGCAAAAGGAAGAGCCTTTGAGAATAAGTCAAGGCCAGTGGGCGTCCAAGAAAGGGCCAGGGATCATGAACGCCAGCACACATGGCAGGAAGTAGGATCTACAAACCATGCAGAGCACATGGGCAGACAGGTAAAGAATGACTGTGGTGGGGGACATGTGAAGAACTCCCGGGCTTGCTCCCAATCTGCCGCGTATTTCTTACAGATCTTTCTCCAGAGTCAAAGCTATTACTCGGCCTATGAGCTGAGCATAGCTCTCATTTCTAGGTTATTTTATCCCTGTGTGTAATATGTGTATGCATAGATGCAAGTGTGTTTCTGTGCCTGAATCCAGACTTGCATGCCATGGTAAACATGAGGAGGTCACAGGACAACCTCAGTGTTGGGCCTCACCTCTCCACTTCCTTTAAGACAGGATTTCACTTGTTTTTTTCCCCTGTGGGATATCCCAAGATACCCGGCCCATAAACTGAAGGATTCTTCTGTTCCTACCTCCCAGCTCCCCTCAGGATCACTGCGACTTTTGAGGTGTGGGTGCCCAACATCTGACTTCATGTATATTGGGGGGATTTGAACTCGGATCCTCACTGACATATAGCAAGTGTTTTTCCTAGTGTGCAATTTCCCTTCCTCTAGTACAACTATCCCAGATCTACAGTTATTCTCATTCTATAAATGAAGAAACTGAATTGCAAAGAGACCCACGAAGGATCAAGGCAGCTGTTATGCCCAGAACTATTTTACCCAAAGTCCCTGTCCTGGGTTTTCCTGAACTGTCATTTACAAGCTGGGCAACCCTGAACTGTCATTCTGTCTTCATCTAGAAAGTCCATGTGCTTATGTGCGTTAGTCAATGAGAATGTGTACACCGAATGACCTCACCAAGAACCATGCGGATTTGCGTTGCTCGTCTTTATTTGCTTACTTCTTTATTTCCCATTACTTTCCATAACGAGACCACATGCAATAAAACAACACCACCGTAGCTCAAATAGTGGTAGTTCAGAGAAAATTAAATTCTCTGCTTGAAAAGTCTTCAGATCTGCTACACATGCTGGAAAAAACCAATTACACTAACTTGGTTGCATAAAAATCATGCAACAGCTCTTTGTTATCTTCTGTTGTAGGCCAGGCCTGAGTGCGGCATGTAGAAGTTGGATAAAAGCTCATGTCCCGCCTCAAGGATCTCAGTGTCAACAAGAGACTGCTTAGCACTACATTAAAGGCCCAGCAGACGTCAGTCTTGGGGGACACCTACCTCAGGGAAGCACACCCCTCCTTCTGAGCTGATTCTAAAAATGCCCAGGTCTCCAAGACAAAGTCAAGTGGGTCACGCACACCCTAAGAGAGGTCCATGGGCTGGCAGAGTCACAGAACGACAAAATGGCCTGCATGATGATGAAAGCCACAGGGAAGAGACCATGGATGATGAAATGGGCAGAGCTGAATGACCTCCCTGACTCTGTTCATCATGGTGTTGTGTAACACTTTGAAATGTTCCATCCTCCACAGAAGCTCCTTTAAGTCAGAGGGCAAACCACCCAAAATAGCTTCAGGAAGTCCCTGAAACGGACCAGATTCACTAGGTCTATCTTACAAGAATAAGCAAGCCAAGATGCAAAGAAGATGCTGAGACCAGAGAAGCTGCCTGAGGAAGTAGAAACCAGTGAAGTCACCTGGAAGATGTTTAGACCAAATGAGTCACTTGGAAAGGACACTCTCCAGCCTGCAGGCTGTGCATTGTGCTCCAGATTCCCAGCTTTTGTGAGCTGTCAGAGGTGCTAGGGTGGGCTTTGGTGATGCAGCTGTCTTTGAGTCATTTCTGTTCCTGTAAGGAACCCCTCACTCATATCCCTGTAAGTAACCCAATAAAACTCATTGGTTCACCAAGTTAGATTTTCGTGGTATCCAAAATTTGGTCTGCTGTGGGCTATTGGGGGCAAGTAGATGTGTGCTTCGCATCTCTGAGGGAAAAGTCTTGTCACACAACATATGGCCCTATTCTGGAACGCACTAAAAGATGCTGGAGTCTTCTGGAATCAATAGTGGGCTGCCTTACTTGGAATATCACCATTGGGAAAACATGATTCCCTCATGTGTAAGATGGGGATATTGATAGTACTTGCCATATAAGGTTTGTAAGACAATTGAACAATATAATATAGGGTCTGGGGAAATACCCAAGTGGGTAAGAGCACTTGTGCAACCATGAGGGCCTATATACATAGCACCCATGTTAAGAATAATTAAAACCTGGCATGTCTGCATGGACCTGTAACCCTTACTCTGAGAGACAGACGTAAGCAGATCCTGGTAACTCGGTTAGAGACTCTGTCTCAAATGAATAAGATAGGTAGTGATAGAGCACAGACCCTGGCCTTCACACACACACACACACACACACACACACACACACACA